>JBCNYG010000005.1:13785856-13793055 GCA_039654305.1 Porochilus rendahli | reverse complement strand
ATGGACTGGCAAGCTGTTCAGTGTATATCTTACCTTTGCCCAGCATTGGCAGAGATAGGCTCTAGCCTCCTCATAACCCCAGTAGGATTGAGTATTTTGGCAAATGAGTGAAGGGATGAATGTTTGAAAAGTCATCAGTTTGGCCCATCTGGGATATTTCTGCAGGGCTTTTTTAGTGGCTGAGAGTAATTTACTGATGACTGCCAAGTTGACAGACTCTACAAGACAAAACTTATTTTCTGAATGTCATATGTATGATTACACTGACAAGAACTACTTATTTTGATGGATAGATGAACACTTAGTAGCTCAGTAAAATTGTTGTTTCTATGGTATCTGCAAATTTATATAAGGGGGTCGGAGGTGCCCTGGTTTCTGGGCTGTGCAACAAGAGCATCGGGGTGGGTGCTGGCCCGCACCGGGGGGTTTGTCTGGTGAGCCTGGTTCTCCTGGGCATGGTACGGGCCCCCTGCCTTGGGGAGGAGGGATTGCCTCCGGGCCCTTGGGGCCCTGGGCCCTTTGCTTTAGCCGCCCTGGGTGGTTAGGGACCTGGCAAGGTCGGCTGCTGCTGGTCTTGGCTCGCCAGGGCCTGTGCCCTACTCTGGCTGGGGCTCTCCTCTGCCGCCCTCTGGGTAGGTCCAGAATCATCTTCAGTGTGAGGTGGACTGGGTTCGTGCTCCAAGGTCGCTGCTGATGGCACAGGTCTCTGGGCTGCCCTGGTCTGCATCTGGCCTTTGTGGAGATATTAACACAGTATTTACGCAGTCTCGCTCGCCACTTGTCGCCACTCACTAACTTGTTCCACATGTTTTGCATGCTGGCACAGTCACTGTGTTGTCTTTTTTTTTTTTTTAATTATTTAATTTATTTGTGTGTGTATGTGTTTATGTGTATATGTATATGTATACATGTGTATGAATGTATATCACAGGGCCATCAGTCAAACAACCATCCACACTCACACTCACACCTAGGGGTGATTTGGAACAGCCAATTAGCCAACTGTGCATGTCTTTGGACTGTGGGAGGAAACCGGAGTACCCAGAGGAAACCCACGCAAGCACGGGGAGAAAATGCAAACTCCACACAGAAACGCCCGAGCTGGGAATCGAACCCAGGACCTTCTTGCTGTGAGGCGCCCAGTTCAACTTCATCTTCAAGTTAATCAGAGTGTGTATATATCCAACGACTCGGAAGAGGTAGGTTTTTAAATTCAAATTTCTCCACTAATGACATAGTAACTAATGTTATGACAGTAGTAGCATGCTATATTTTACAGCATTTGGCAGACGCTCTTATCCAGAGCACTATATATGCCAGTTGGTGCCACGTGAAGGGTCAGTGAACGTGTACGTTCGCTCCACCTGTCATTTTTTTTAAGTCACTTGTATGCCTACATGTTATTTTTATATTTTTACATTTTTAATATCTTCTTCTTAATACAGCTGATCACCCAAGAGTGGCAGCTTGGTGGTACGGGGATTTGAACCCACAACCTTTTGATCAGTGACTGATTCACCACTCTCCACAAACTCGTCTATATCCTGTTCAATGTCATATTATTGGTGTATTTTTATAGCTATATTGTCCTTTTCCATTCAAAAACCAAAGGGGGGTGTAAACTTTTGCACATTTTATTAAATTAAATTTATTTTACATTTTTTTGATTCTCTGTCATCTAATTTCTGCCTTTCTGCTTCATGGTTTGGTTTCTACAAACAACAATTGAAAAGCTATGTTGAATAAAATAATTATGGCTTGTAATAAAGTAAAAAAAAACGTAGTATGGCAATTTTATGTCTAGAACTTTTTGACTGTCCTGACCACCTGCGTTTAAAAAAAAAACAAAAAAAAAAACATAGCTGCTAGTCACGCTAGCCTCAGGAATGCTGTCACATCCACTCATCCCTCCGAAATAGCTGCACAATTACATAACACTCCACTACGGCTTCGTCTGCACTACTTCAGTGGCACCAAGATCCAAAAATATTGCCGAGGACCGGCAAACGGTTTCTGCCCTTAATCTTAACAAGCAGATTAGTCAGGAGGGTCAAAATGCTATAGAAATGCTTTCTTGTTGATTTTATGTAACTGATCTAGGATCAGTTTTCTGTACAGAACTCTTCATTTCAACTGGTATGAGCGAGAGCACAAACCTGCCCCTGGACCAGTTGATAAAGAAGCAGCAGCATGAAACGACATACAGTAGAAAAACACAATAAAAATGCAGGAGATATGAACAGGGTCAGAAACTCAACATCTGTTTTAACACCATACGATACATGAGGGCAGACAGTGTGTGAGGAGTTAAAGGAAGAGTTCAGCCAAAAAAGAAAGAAGGAAAGAAAAAAATCACACACAAAGTTCCACCTCGTCCAGTCACAGTCAGGCAGCCGTGAGACTCACGGTCCTAACCAGAAAAAAAATCTTATAGCTACTAGTTTATTATTATACAAAACAAGTATTAAGTAAAAATAGTAGGTAATGTTTGCATTAATAATTTGTAACAAACTAAATAATTATATGAATGAATTTTAGGCTAAAACTCTACCTTCAAAATGATAGATAAGCTAATTATGTGCTGCTGTGACTGTGTTTTTCTTTGTTTGTTTGTTTGTTTGTTTTTTGTAAATTCTTTTGTCCGATTTTTAGATGGTGACCGAAACCATATCATCAATTAGTACATACTACACGTGCATGGCGTGATCTGAATGGTCCACTATCTGGGGATTTTTGTTAAAAAATTATCCAGAGTTGATAATTCAAAATGACTGACACTCATGATGAAGTAGGCGGCGTCATGATTATCACGCTTTGGAATTTTTTTTGTGTGTTTCTGTGGAGTTTATACTAAAAACTCAAATAACTCGAATTAATGTAAAATCACTCCCCTACGGAGCATGGCTGTCTGGCCTTGTTTTTTTTTGGGAGGTGTGGTAATAAAGCTGCTTTGTGACTGCATCAGTTGTAAAATGTGCTATACAAAAAGCCTCTTTGAATTGAGAAGTAAATACTAAAACTCTGAATGAATTTAAAAGATGGCAGTTGCTAAATGGCGCTTCATTCTTCTAGGAGCATGTGAAGCTCACCTGCCCTGCCTTTGTCATGGATACAATATATAAAAATAATCCATAAAATACCTTTCATTCATTCACTCACTCATTTTCTAAGCCGATTAATCCTAATCGAGGTCGTGGGGAGGCTGGCGCCCATATCTGCCGACTCTGGGCAAAGGGAGAGTACACCCTGGACAGCTTGACAGGCCATCACAGGGTTCCTAAAATACCTCGTTTTAGTTTATTTTTTATGTTCCCATGCAGTATATATTAATATATATCGTCTCAGATTCGGTGGATATTGCTGAATTGAATTATTCCTTCAGTGGTTATATTCAGAGACTATACAGCGACATCCATCTCACCTTTTGGGGCATCAGTGTTAAAAATGTGATGCCCAATCAGAGTCTACAAGCTTGAGCTTTTTGTATAAATCTTGGTTATGTTACTAAATTTGAGTAAAGAGAAAATTTGGGTTCATATTTGGCTGAACTTTTGCTTTAAAATCAATAGTATTTAAAACTATTGAGAATAATGGAGACAACATAGAAAAAGGTAACATGTATATATGTATCCCGTCTCGAAGATGGCGCTGTAAGGAACTAAACAGTTTACCTGGTTGCCAGCCGCCTTCTTCTTACTCATTTGGCTGCTTCGTTGCTGCGCACTGAAGAAAAAGAAAAACAGATTTCAGCTTCGCAAAAAGACGACTGGGTTTTCAGAGATTTTAATCTATTAGTATCAGTCTGTACGATTTTTTACATTTAATCCTATTTTATTAATTATAAGTCAATACTGAGGCAAAAGCCTGTCACTCTCATCTAGCATGTTGCATTTCAAAATAAACAGCAAATGTATTTAAATATAAATAATATAAATTTAAAATGGTTGGAGAATTATCCGGAAATCTGAATATTTATTTAATTTATAACATTTTAGGAAATACTCTGTTGATATTGTATATTGAGTGGTTTAATTGCAGTGATCTGTATATAAAAGGGTCTGGGAAGGGTAAGCCGGCCCTGTAAAACTATGCAATATAAAAATGTTATTTGTTTTTGAACCAAAATGTATGCATACTAAACAACAAGTGTAATCCACATAATGTCTCTAGCGATATGAGACTATCAGCGTGATCGTACACACGGTATTTAAACTCACTTGGCAAATCCGATGAAATCTTCATGGTTGGTGTTCATGTAAGCCAGCTCAATGTCAATAAGCAGCATCACCTTGTGATCATCGGTGAAAAAAAATATTTATTTTATGTATGTAATTTTCAAAATCATCATTTTTAAGCCAGATTTTTTTTTGCTTCTTATCATGTTCCAACAAAAGGGACAGAGCTTATGGATTATTCATAAAGAAAATAAAGCTGGGGTTGGTAATCTGAGCTAACAAAATTTGAAAGTAATCTCTTCTTGGCTTAAACTAAACCCGTCCCCGTCCCCCCTTCGAGGTTCTTCTACTACAGTGTCGAAAGTGTTCTAAAGGAAGATGCAATAAAATGCACGTGTAGCACCGTTCCCTTTACCTGGTTCTTGGTGCGACTCTCACGATCACGGATGTGCTGAGTGACGATTCGTTCCATTTCCTCTCGCAGCATGGGGTACTGGGCCAGCTACGAACACATACACACACACACACACACACACACACACACACATGCAGACAAGATGCAAGGCAGATAACATATGTATTATACACTCTGCCTACTATTGGTGTCTTTCTTAACATAAAAAACATGCTGGATTTATATACACACATTTAACACAATGTAAAAAAAAAAATCACATAAAAAAACACCAAAACATACAAATGGTGCATGATTGCTAGGAATAAAATTCGTAATTGATGTGTTTGTGCCTGCCTGGTTTTTATATACCCCCCCACCCCCCTTTTGGAACACATGATGCTGCCACTCACATTTTTAGGAACTGCCTGAGAGCACATATTTAGGGGCAATCTAACACGATTGGACGGAAAGCACCACCCCTTTGTGTGCATGCGCTCAAAGACGCCGATGATTGGCTGGTGACTTTGAGTGACAGGAAGATGAACGTATGCCATCCTCCCCCCCTGTGAGAGCGCGGCCGGTTAGCTGCCATGGACTCTCACCTGTGGATGGCTGTGGCACCAACACAAATTTAAACCCATGATCTTCAGGTCGATTGTTGCACCATTTGGGAGCCCGGTGCTTGTCTATTAAAATTACCTTCACTGGCTCGGACAAGGGTAAGTGTTAGACCCCAGATTTTATGGGTGCATTTAACCATGTTTGCCAAACCACCAGTTTTCCACACTGCTGATTTAAATAAGGTTTGATTAATAACATGAGCTCAATCAGGTAATGATTAATCAAGTGGCAAAGGCATCAGGCACAATTCAATTGGACATTAAAGGTGCTTTCACACTCGTTACTTCGTTTGAGTTGAACCCTGGTGTGTATTCTGGTCAAACCAATTGGTCTGAGTCTGGTCCATCTACAAGCACTTAATTTGTTCACTTTAATCAACTGCCTTCTTTACGATTAATAAATAAAAAAGGTTTGGGAGAGACCTTTTTAGCCATGCATGCCTCTTAGCCAATAGCTGTTCTGCTTTTTTTGTTGTTGTTGTTGTTGTTGTTGTTGATTGGTCTGATTGGTCTGCTAATCAAGGAATTAGAAAATGTTATTCTGAGTGGATAATGCTTGAATGAAAACATCACACACTCGCTGTAACTTGAAGAAGGCTGCTTCATCATTAAATCATTCATTTAGTGTTGCTTTCTGGTGTTTCCATGTTGTATAAACTAAAACTTTTACACCACTGGTGTCAAACTCAAGACCCGAGGGCCAAATCTGGCCCTTCAGCTTATTTTTTGTGGCCTGCAAGTGCTTTCAAAGTATACGATTATTGTACATTCTTTGCATCAACCGTTACCATGAAACATAATTTATTGTCCATCCACTAGGTGGCAGCAAACCTATTTTAAGTGTCAAATTTCATAGCTAAAAAAGATAAAGTTAAAGTAAGCTTACTTACATTTCTAATATACACTAAACTCGATATATATGTCACTAGCTACATGTCATGTGAGCACTCAGAGCTCACCTGACACCTATGTAATGGTTAAAATATGCAAAATAAATTACAAACATTAACATTACAAACTTATTTTAGTTTACTTTTATCTATGTTTCCTTGTAGTATATACTAAAACTCTAAATGGGGTTTAAAGAGACACTGTTACACAGCTCTTAGGCACCTGGTCGTTCGTGCGCTTGAAATTTATGATTAAAAATTTTACATTTAAAAAAAATACATTAGAAATCTCGTTTTATTGTGCTTTTTTGTTTATGCTGTATTATATATTAATTATGAAATATTACTATTATTCTATGATTAAATATTATTGTTTCCATGCAATATATATTAAAATAATTTGGCGCCTCAGGCTCGGTGGATGTCGCTGAATTGAAGAGTCTTCTTAGTATAATTGTTAAGTAGGAAACCAAACCAAACCAATTAGCAGACAAGCCCGAAAGCATCAGTTTCCCTGTGATTTGTTCCCATCAAACAGATTAACATGTAAAAGCACCCTGTTTTAATATCTTTTATGGACCGTTTGAATTCTTGAAGCTGTTTGAGTTAATGATGCATTGCGATATTTGGCTCATGCAGAGTTCACAAACTTTAACACACAGAATTATTACTTATATAAAACAGCGCGACGTGGCAGGCATTCAGGTTGACTCTGCTTCAGTCAATACAGCGATGCAGGAAAGCAAACAGGGAATTTAAAAAGGGTAAGCAGAGACAAGCAGTACATTTACACATGCAAAAAGAAAGAGAGATAGAGAAGAAGGAGAGGATGTCGGAAGAGATCAAAGTGACCTCATGTGGATTTTCAGCACAGTCACTTCCTCTCACTATGAAATGGTTTGACCCGATGTTCCACTCAATTGGCTTAAAAGTGTGCGACGGAGAACTATATCACACACTTTTGACACGGGTTAAAACCGTAACATGATGCGCTGTGTGTTTGTAAAAATCCACAAGAGGTCAAGTGGAAAAAGTCCACTGAAGAAATGTGAAGGGTGCCTACAAATGACAAGATGAGAAGAAGAGACAGAGAAGGTACAGAGAGATGTTTTTATTG
>JBCNYG010000005.1:13773356-13780856 GCA_039654305.1 Porochilus rendahli | reverse complement strand
ATGGCCATTCTTCCCATTTCTGTCCAGAACCTACAGCCATACACACACACACACACACACACACACACAAACACACACTAGCCGTAGCCCTCTGCAGCCCAGCGACAGGCCCATGGGTAGGCGATGGTGAGTTTAGGGAAAGCTGGGACACATCATGACCCTCCACTAGGGTTTTACCTTCTTGGTACACTGCCTAACGGTACTGACTAGCTCAGAAATGACCATATCCACGCATTTCTGGCAAGGCTCTTTAATCTTCGAGATCTGCCTTTTCACAATGGTCTCAAAGGCCATGTCCGGGGTGAAGAGCCCAGTTCTGCCCATCAAAAAGGAATCAGACAGGTCCGAAGGTGGATAAAAAAACAAGGAGGAGAGGGGAGAGAAAAAAGGAGAGGTTGGGCAGAAAGAAGAGTGTTAATATGATTCAGTACGATTTATGATTATAAATGACTAGCAAGAAAAAGAAAGTCTTTGAGGACTCTGGAAATGTCCCCAGCTGTCCCACAAAACACAAAAATATAAGCAGGATAATCATTTGTTTGATAGGATTAACTGCACACTGTGACCTTGAGGAAATTAATCAGCTCCTTGTTGGGTTTCTGTCCTGCTCTGAGATGCGTTTTAATCATTTTTTTAATCAGTCACACCAGACAGGTAGAAACCACAAACATCCAGCTCCAGGTTAATATGAGACAGAGACTCAATGAGCTGTTGTGATTAGGTTTTGTGACTAAATTAAGCTCTAAGGAAAGACAGTAGAAAAAAAGACAGATGCGACAGTGATTTGTCGCCGAGGAAGGATGAAAAGAAGACGTGCCTGATGCCGTGGATGTTCTTGATGGCATAGCTGATCTCCTTGCGCAGCTCCTTTTCATCAAACTCCATCTACAGGGACAGAGACAGAGAGAAAGTGAGGACAGAATGATAGCTTTTTGCCCGTTTACTCTAAGAGTGAGTTTGCTGAAGCAACATCTGCTCATAGCTGCTATACTTAATCACTTACTCATTTGCTGAACCGCTTAATCCTATTAGGGTCACGGGAAGGCTGGAGGCTATCTCAGCCAATGCTGGGCGAAGGTGGGATACACCCTGACAACTCTGGCAACACACACAACCATTCACACTCAACACTCTCACCTATGGGGCAATTTGGAACAGGGAGTTAGCCACATGTGCATGCCTTTGGACTGTGGAAGGAAACCGGAATCCCTGGAGGAAACCTATGCAACCACGGCGAGAACATGCAGACTCCACACAGAAACAGCCAAGCCTGGGAATTGAACCCAGGACCATGTGCTGACCATTAATTCCCCCATAATCTTTGCATTATGTCTGGAGGCCTTTATTATGTCATCTCACGTCACTGTTGATTAGCTTCCTGTAAGAGCATGCTCCCTCCGTGTGTTATTCCTTCGGTTACTTGGAAGCCTTAGCGCTCAGCACTCGGTCGTAATGTCTTGACTAATCGACTACATTTTCAGTCTGAAATGAAACCACTAAATCATAGAAACTATACTTTTCATGTAAGTCAAATCACTAATTATTTTAATCCGAGCCCATACTGATCTGAAGAGAAGTCTCAAAATTTTTGTAACGAATAAAAACATAATAATTAGATCCAGCATTGTGTCAGATCGTTATAAGAACAGAATGAGTCCATGAATGCATTTCTCTCCCGACTTCTGACTACTTCCTGTTTAGCTGCTTCAGACAGAGTGTTTTATTGTACGCATATGTGTCTGTTTGTGTGTGAGTGTGTGTAATTTTTTTTCTTCCAGTAAGCGGGAGGCGAATGTTTTACTCATAAAGCCTGTAGTCATGGCCCGAGGGAGGCGCGAGTTTGGGCCATGACTCATTCTTTGGTCGCTAAGTGATAGCAGCATGACCCATGATGCTCCTCCAGAGAACTACATTATAGTAAAGTAGGAATTTTGTCTTCTTTTCTGTCTTATGTAAACAGACATCTGCAGTTGTAAAATGCAGGAGTAAAAAAAAAAAATTGGGGATCACAATAAAAATAATACTGGAAATACTAAAAAAATATCGCGTGCATGAACCCTGCTCTGTAATGATGAAGAGTGGATTAATGTCTGTGCAGTACGTGATCTTCATGCACACACCTTGACCAGTTCGAAAGGGAAGCGTTCGTGGAAGATACGGTTGATCCTTGCCCCGCCGGAGAGCTCATAGGTCTCGATTTGATCTCCTGAGCCCTCGATACGCTTCTCAAAATCCACAGAGAACTGCTGAACCATCCTGGAGAGACAGTCGATTAAAAAGATGCAAAGATTTAAGTCTACATAGAAGAAAAAGAAAAAACTCGGGATCGTACTCCTCCTAAATGATAGCTAAATAAGCTACTCAAATTCTCCTACAGATAATACTCATTTCATGAACACACACACCCCAACCCCCCCCCACCCCCACCCCCCAAGTCCTCCTATGTCACTATCTTAGCTTATCCTGAAGAACCCTATCATTGCCGAAGTGCTTAATCCTATTAGGGTCACGGGAGGCTAGAGCCTATTTCAGCTAGCACTGGGCATAGGCGGTGTACACCCTGAACAGGCCGCCAGACACACAACAATTCACACCTAGGGGCAATTTGGAAAAGTCAGTTAGCCTAATGTGCATGTCTTTGGACTGTGGGAGGAAACCAGAGGACCCAGAGGAAACCCACACAAGCACGAGGAGAAAATCCAAACTCGAGCCCAGGACTCGAACTCAGGACATTCTTGCTGTGAGGTGGTTGAGCTCACTACTACGCCACCGTGCTGCCCAGTCTTTATCCGCTTTATCATGATCACGTTTCCTTCTTAAACCTAGTCCATACTAAGACTTTTTTTTTGCGTTGTTGCAGTACAGTACAGTATCTGCACCTCTCTGTACATATACATATATAAACCTTTACTAACTGTAACAAAGCCTTGGTCTTGCGAGACGGATCATCTGGGCGGAAGTTCTTGTACTCATCCACCTCCTTCTCGATGGACAGCAGCTGGCTCTGGAGCTTACTGCGCAGCCCAGGCAGAGTGTCTCGAATATGATTGGTTAGTTGCTGTGAAAAAAAAGGTGAGGGTTACAAGATTTAAAAATATATCTTTATCTACAAAATATATCTATATCTATGTCTACTGAGAGCTTCCTGCGCACTCCTACTCTCTCTCACACACTCGTTTTCCGAATCCTATTAGGGTCACAGGGAGGCTGGAGCCTATCTAAGCTGTCACTGGGCGAAGTCACTGGGATGCACCTTGAACCTCATTCTGGTTAAATGTTAATATAATAATGGGCTCCTCGTACATAACATGAAATCAAGTGAAAAAAATGTGAAACTGTAGTCTTTTCCTGTCCTGGAGACTCTATCTTTCCAGCTTCCCCTCACCTGGTTGAGCACTTTCTGCAGGTAAGGTGTTCCCATCCGGTCTGCCAGGTGTCGGTATGCAGGATGTGACAGGAAGAACTTCCTCTCAGCAGCCATAGCAGCAGTGATGTCCTTTTTCCCATCAATGTCTTTCTGACTGCGGTTCACTACCCCGACGTAGCCTAACAGAGACACAGGGACACGACTGTATTGAGATTTGCTTCAAACATTACTACTGAAAGAGGCTGAATGGTGGCGTAATGGTTTGCAGGTGAGGCTCACAGCAAGAAGGTCCTGGGTTCGAGTCCTGTGCGTGGATGTTTTTGTGTGGAGTTTGCATGTTTTCCCTGGGCTAAGTTGGGTTTTCTCCGGCTACTCTGGTTTCCTCCCACAGTCTAAAGATCTGGACATTGGGCTACATGGATGCTCTAAATTGCCGCGAGGTGTAAGTGTGAATGGTTATGTACGTGTTGGCCCTGCAGTAGTCTGGAGGGCTGTTCACGGTGTACCCCGCCTTTATCCCGTGTCGTCTGGTAGTCTGATAGGCTCCAGCCTCCCCGCGAGCGTAATAGGATTAAGCGGTAGGGCAAATGAGTGACTGAGTGAGTGAGTGAGTGATGAATTATTACTGAAAGAACTGAAACACTAAAAAGTGGACTGGAAGACAAACACAAAAATTTCCTGTTGCATTTAATGCCAATCAAACATTTCTGCCCTGAAATAGACCCTTTAGGTTGTAATCATATAAAAATATGCTTTTGTGTGTTGCGGTTTTGCATGTTACATGAGTGACTCACAGACGCTGGGAAGGTAAAGACAGTGTATGATGGAAACAAATTTAGAAAACATCCCGGTACTGCCCGAAAAACCAAGTGGAAAAATGGAACGTCAGCATAATGCATTCAAGGGTTTCCCATAAATATGCTTTATTGCTAAGCAAAGAAAGGAACAGAGGTTTTTTCCAGATGTGTCGCTGAAATCAAGACATTGTTTTTTTAAATTTTTTTTTCTCATCTTTTTCATGGGTCTCTCTCTCTCTCTCTCCGTCTCGGTTGCTTCATGCTGGGGTGAATTGTACAATCTGTCACCACTTGAGGGCACCACTGAGCAGCACCACTTTCATTGAACAGCATACAAATAACAAGAGGAAACCCCTGGGGTCCAAAAATAACCATTATTATTATTATAATAATATACATTATACATGTATAAAAAAACAATGTATTTCATCACTTCATAGACAGAATAAATCCAACAAAGTTTAAACATCTTTCATTGAGAGAGCCCTAAACCTAACATTAACCCTAACCATGAAGTAGGCCTCACACGGGGAAGGTTCTGATGGCGCTTCAGCATGATTACAAACTGCATTGAACCTCCAAAATACGACGGCGGGGCGGTAAAACAATAGTGATCAGTAGGTGAACTCGGACCACATGGCACATACAAGGCAGCTAGATGGTGATACAGTTGGTCAGTGGTGGCTCAGTGGTTAATGCTCCAGGTTGCTAATCTGAAGGTTGGCGGTTTAAGCCCCACTATCACCTGTTGGGCCCTTGAGCACAGCACTTAACCCTCAATTGCTCAGTCGTGTACAAATATCTGCCAAGTGATGATGTAATTTCAATCCAACATGCTTTGGAACCACTCCTTTACGAGGCCAGTTTGTGAGGTTAGTGGTAATGGGCTAGTTTCTTATTCCCTGAATGACCCAGAATGCCATACTGATAACGATGCTTGGCTAATACAGCACTAACTGATAAATTAGCATGAAAACGAAACTGTTTCTTGTGTTTTAGGGTCGAGTTATTTTTTAACAGGCCCCTGATTTGAAACTCACCTCGGCGTAATGGTAACAGCTTGTTTTCTAGAATATCTCGAGCATCTGTTCCTTCATCCATCAGATCCAGTTTGGTGATCACACCAATGGTGCGTAGACCTGCTCAAACACACGCACGCACGCACACACACACACACACACACACACACACACACATACAAAATCATGACTATTTATTAATTTATGACCTCATCAGCATTTTTTTACAGATACTACACAGTACATGACCATTATTATAAATACTTATTTTTTGGAAAAGCATGGCACACACACCTTGAGGATCCACTTCTTTGGCAACCTTCAGAGCATCGGAGTTGGCGAGGTCTGAGTTCGCAGGAGATACAGCCAGCAGCAGGCAGTTCTCCTTTGTAACAAACTGCATAAGCATGTCCTTGATTTGGTGCTCGATGTCTGCCGGCTGATCACCGACTGGCACTTTGGTCATTCCCGGCAAATCCACCAGAGTCAGGTTCAGTACTGATGGAAATGAGAATCGAGTTCAGAGGTGAGTGGTTTGGATGTTTGTTCACTTAAATGATTCAAAGATTGTAGTTATTGGACTCGTTTGAATGATCTTGCCAGCATTACATACAGTATAAAAATGCTGGTTAATTTCCCCCGAGTTTGCATGCTCTCCCTGTGCTCGTGTGGGTTTCATCCACCGGTACTCCGGGTTCCTCCCACAGTCCAATGACATGCACATTAGGTTAACTGCCTGTTTCCAATTACCCATAGATGTGAATGTGAGTGGGAACGGTTGTGGCCCTGATGAGCCGTTCAGGGTGTACTCCACCGTCCCTCAGTGTCTGCTGAGATAGGCTCCACCCTTCCTGCGACCCTATTACGATTAAGCGTTCTGCCAAATGAGTGAGTGAGTGTTTCTCTTCACATCTGATCAGCGGCGAACAAATCAAATGCGCTAAACTGCGCACACTTTGCCAGGCTAGGCGGACATACAGACATAGATACTGCACACGTACTGCTAAAGCTAGCGAGTTCGTCACCAGCCGTCGGCACTCACAATAGCCATGTTCGTTCGCACATGGACTTGTCCCTTCATGTGTCTTTGGACTGTTGGAGGAAACCCGTGCAAGCACGCGGAGGAGATGCAAACTCCTGAGGCTGGGACTCGAACCCAGGACCTTCTTGCTGTGAGGTAGACATGCTACCAACTACCCCACTATAAGTACAGCTGTAAATATAAAAAATTTAAGGTGAAAGCGACTCAATGTGTCCTTCAAGCATTTATTAGAAAAGTGTTTGATGCTAGAAATGTCAGTCGTGTTGACTGGAACAACGCTCTTGAGTTACATGGTGGATGTCTTACAGATATTCTTGTGCAAGTCAATATCTGTCAAGAATTGTGCAAAACTTTGAACTCACAGTAGGTTATTTTACACTGTGATTTAAAGATTAGCTGGCTTGTGTTAGAAGGCGCTAACACATAAAAAAAAAACTACAAAAACTCAGACACAAGCTCTCACCATTAGGTGAGTAGACCCGCAGGTTAATCGGGATTGGAGAAATGCCCTTATTCTGTCCGGTGGCACGATCCGTCTCTGCCTCGATCTCCTGCCGCACTTCATCAAAGTCTGTAAACTTCTTCCCCTTACAGTGTAAAAATTCTGCATACTCTGTATGAACAGGAAACAAATCACAAAATACAACATCTGAGGAAACTCTGATAATGCTGCACAGCTCTATACTGAGCTAGGTTTACTATATTCAGCTAAATTTGTAGCATGCAAATTTATTCATATGATATATTACTTTATTTGCATATTTCATATATCATTACAGCATATGCTGCACATTGCACCCACCCACACACATACACACACACACACACACACACACACACGCATGCATGATATTCCAGATATTGTTAAATATAAAAGATACACACATTACAAAGATTCTTGTCCTTACATACCTCCAGAATATTTTCATCCTTATATGAATAACAAAGAAAACCAGGAAAATCAGGCTGCAATATTTCAACCTCCACCAGATGGCAGTGTTGAGAAACAAGAATCGCTGACGTTGTTAAAATAAATCATGCATATTAAATTATTTTAATGCCACACAAGTTACTAATGGGGCGGCACGGTGGCGTAGTGGTTAATACGTCCGCCTTACAGCAAGAAGGTCCTGGGTTCGATTCCCAGCTCGGGCGTTTCTGTGTGGAGTTTGCATGTTTTTCTCCGGGTTCTCCGGTTTCCTCCCACAGTCCAAAAACATGCACAGTAGGCTAACTGGCTATTCCAAATCACCCCTAGGTGTGAGTGTGAGTGCG
>JBCNYG010000005.1:13734953-13748420 GCA_039654305.1 Porochilus rendahli | reverse complement strand
TGGAAGTTTTGGGGGTCCTTGGGGAAGGTTTTGAGGGGTGAAACCCTTTTTGGGTTTATGTGGGGAAAAAGTGAAAAGGGTGGGGTTGAAAAGGGGTTTTTTTTTTTTTTTTTTTTTTTTTTTTACACAGAGATATAAGACGTTAAAGGTTCAGGAAGCTTCAGCTTTACAGGCCTCTGAATCAGTTCTCACTTCAGAGGATCATCAAACCGAGCTCACAGAGTCCCCAGGTGGTTCCGCTTTAAGTGACCCAGCCGTCAGCGACAGTAGATTAGCGTCCACTGGAGCACCTACTGATCAGGATAGTAGCACCACCACCACCATCAGCAGCAGCAGCAGCAAAGGGATCACCACCACAACCAGCAGCAGCAGCCCTGCACCACCTTCCCCTAACCAGCAGCCTGCTCCTGGGTCTCCCACCCAGTCCAGAGACACAGAGGAAGACGCGGTCACCGAAGAACCCGACGAAGAGGACGACGTCCTCAGCAGCGTCTCTGAAGAGAAGACGAGCAGAGGGCGAGGTAGAACATGGGTCAAGAAGAGAGGGAGGGGAGGAAGACGACGCTGAGTGCCGAGGGAGACCCCGAGACGGAGGAACGAGCTGCTACGGAGACGAGGACGTAGAACGAGTGGGAATATTTAATTTAATGTCCGTTACCCATCGTCTGTTATTCACTAAGAAAGAGAGGGACGCCAGGACTGTAGGACCGATCCCTTTAGAGCGTAGTGCGTCTTTTCATTCAGCCATCTTGTAGGTCGTCGCTGCAGATTTTACATCTGATAGTATGGTGGGTTTTTTGTTTCTCTCTCTCTCCTTTTTTTAGATTAATGCTGAATGTGTGTAAAGATGACGAAAGGATCGAAAGATCTTGTACATTTCCATCCTTTGAGGTCCGTAGATCCCTCACAAGCTTGTAGTGATATAGAATGTAGCAATGTTTTACTTTAACAAGCATTTTTATCGTGTTTTTGTAAAGCGGGAAAAAAAAAAGAGGAGATGTGTGGTGGGGGTCATTAAGGTACGCAACTTTGTGTGTTGATCAGTGGAATAACATGCTGCGAATGAAGCGAACACCTAGTTTAAAAAAAAGCAAAAAGGTCACCTGATTGCAATCCCTGGCTTATTGACATCTGAGAGATCTTTTTGTTTTATTTATTTATTTTTTTCCTCGCTAAACCTTTTAGCTTCATGCTAAACTCAGGTGACAGTAATGCTCTTGGATAAATAAATACAGACACGGCTTATCGTCACTGGGTCTCCAGGAAAACAGGAAGCACCCGGTGATCCTCCATGTGTGACGTACGCATCAAGCCTTCTTACGTTGGATCCGTTCAGTTAGAAGCCTCGAACCTGTGAGTGTAAATGCATAAGCATGTGATCAGGTGATCTGAGCTCGAGAAGAAACAGGACCTTCAGGTTAGCTCTAGCGCGGTCACGTGCATAAAAAGAATAAAGCCAGCGCTCTTTAAAGAGCTTTTTTTCTACGCATGCTATTCCAGCGACCAATAAGGAAAGTGATACTTCAAGTCTTTTTACCCCAAACACACAGTCTTAGCCTAGAATCTGGGATTCTTGAGCATCATCGTACTAGCGTCCTAGTGTTGGTGGAGTTGTTATTCATGTCGTTAGCGTAGCTGGTCGTCTCACCATACTGTTTATCTTTCACGCTCTGATCACTAGGCGAGTGTCATTTTGCTAGTAATCCTTTCGTTCACTCGGTTTAGTTTACAGCCATCGTACGCGGTCCAACACCAGGAAGGGGTGGGTCCCGTAGTGAGGTTAAAGGTAGCTTCGGACAGTTCTGTGCTTATGCTTTATTTCATTTTTAACTTTAACTGATAATGTGTTGCTTTGGCTCTGGGGAATGTTGACCGGATTCATGCAGAGCTAAGAGAAGATACTTTAATGCAGACAGGTCCATATGTATTTGGACAGTGACACCCTCCCCCACCATAACAATGGTACCTAGTTTCAAATCCATTGTGCTGCTGTTCGGAGGTGAAATCACAGCTTGTCACGGGCCAAATATTAATGGACCTGACGGTCAATAATGAGGATTGTTTCATTCGTTGTCACTAAGCGTGAAACCAACTTGATTTTCCAACAGTATCGAGGGGCAACACTGAAGAAAAGCTGCTTCATTACGAAGTTTGGGTTTTTTTGGAGGATGGTTTTACTCTTTTAAGAGCATTAGCTGTATGTTTGATGCTTTTTTTGTTTCTGCAACTTTTTTTTTTTTTTTTGCACCTACAATATTGTTGTTTTAAGTACTGTTTTTATTTGCATCTCAGCAAATTGACAAAATACACTGGGGGGAAAAAAAATCCTAAAACAGCATGTTGTGTGTGTTTAACCTGGCAAGGAAAAGTCATCTGGTACAGTACAGTGATAAAAACGTGATGCGTGAAGTGCCTGGTCTTTAGGATATCTTTAATAATTGGTACTTTTTAATATGCAATCCCCAATGGATTTTATCTTCTTATTTCCCCGGAGGATATTTACATACATTGGTCTTAAGGTTCAGGAATGCTGTCCCATACACAGGCCTCGTTTAGAAATTTTTTGCTTTAGTGCGAGAGGTTTATGGAAAGATCTGAAGCCGTACACAGATCAGAGACAGCTTTAGCTCCACCAGTAATCTGTCGTGGAAATTACATGAGATAACTGAGAGAATTCTTTAACACTCCAGTATCTTTCCACACGGTTCGGATTTGTGATGAGCAGATTAGTTATTCCTGATATTTGTGAGTTGCAGTTCATCCGTTAGTCACTGTTAGCCAGATGCAGAATTATTAGCAGTATTAGTCACTCAGAAATCGAGAAAAGCTTCAATCCAGATTACATTTAACAACTCTTGCATTATATATATTCATGTACATCTTAATCATGTTCCAGAGAAAAAAAATTTAAATACTCGCTGTATTGTCATTTCCGCACACAACCAGCTGTTTTAAAGACAAACCATAAGGAACAGCATTACGGAACGCTAAATTCCTGTGGAAACGTGCAGAGATTTGAGTCCTTCCTCCTACCAGGACCGTTACAACATGGGAAATGATCACGATCAGAATGGAACTGTACATTACATAATCTGTTTTTACTCTACAATTGAGTTATGGATTCCAAAAGGTTCTTTTATAGGAGCTGCAGATAAAAAGCATCTTGTGTTTGTTTGTTTGTTTGTTTTCTCCTCCAGATGTTTGTGTTCAGCATTTTAATGTCTATTAAAATATTTCATGATTGACAGCTTGTTTGTCAAGTGATTAACAAAAAGAAAAAAAGAATCTAATTAATTATTCACCATGAAATAAAGTTTATATAGTTTTAAAACACTAAATATGTACCAAACACGGCTGTATGTGGAAGGGTGAATAAGAGGACACGAAGTTAGACATTTATACAGTGAACAGTAACTATGAATAAATACAGTACATATTTATGTCAGCGGAATGATTCAGGACTGGAAATCAGTGTCCGCTCAGTCGTCATCCCTCAGACGGTGGCTGTTTCTCCTCTTCTGGTTCCTTTTCATTGAGCTGAGCTCGAAACTCCTGTCGAGCTTGCCGGTTGGACTCCAGGAGTTCGTGCAGTTTTCCATTCAGTGCATCGTTTCGCTCCTCCAAGTCGTCCAGGCAAGAGTTTATCTGATCCAGCATGGAGTTGATGGCGGCGTATTCTAGTGTTTCGAGAAACAAGACATGGACAGGACAGAGATCACATGACTAGGTGGAACAAACTCATTATATGTGCATGCAACATTAATCACTGACTGAATAGGAGGGAAAGGACTCATGCAAACAAAATTAATTCATGCCCTTTTTAATTTATCTCTAATTCATACTGGTGTACAGGAATTGTGATTATCGCACAATGTGTTAAATTAGCAGAGCAAATAAAAGGGGTCAAACTAAAATCTAGAGGTAAATAAAGAGGTAAGCCCTTGGATGAGGGCATCTATTGTTTATACTGTTTTAACCTGTTTTTACTTATTTACTTTTTTTAACAATATGTTTTAAGTATTTTTAGACAATTACAAAATTCATTTATCATGTTACATGAAGGCCCTGCGATGGTCTGGCGAGCTGTCCAGGGTGTACCCGCCAACGCCCAGAGTCGGCTGAGATGGGCGCCAGCCTCCCCGCGACCCTAATTAGGAATAAGCGGTTCGGAAACTGAATGAATGAATGAATGAATGTTACATTAAGTAATTGAAAGAGAAAAAATGCTAAAAACAAAAAAATTAACATGCATAAAAATAATTTGTGCAAGAAAAGTTTAGGCATTGTAGCAAACATACTTAATTATCTACATTTTTGTATACAGTGGGGATAAATAATTGTATTGCTGTTTTTATATTATTATTATTATTATTATTATTATTATCACGTGATGAAAAAATTAACCTGTCAATCTGGCAACCCACAATTCTTTAACAGCCTCATCTACAGATAAGAAGCTTTAAGTCCTGACTTTGTCGATAACATTATAGAGTAAACCTAATACATACTTACCTGATTATCGGATCTGAATATTTGCTGTTTCCATCATTCTCAGTAAAACTCACCTTCTTCATTAAAATCATCCTCATCCTCGATGCCTTCATCAGCTCTAACCTCGGGATCTCCGTTTGATCCTGACATTTTCATTTCTCTTCTGAATACTAAAATAACGTAAATCAAGCTGTACAGTAAAAAAAAATCACATTTCACTGTATACTCTTGTACAGAAATACATTATATAATAACTAATAATAATAAATAATATCACTGTCGTCAACACTGCTGTAGGTGGCTGCACTGGGAGGACAGCTGACTGTCAGGTGACTTTAATAGGTGTCCTTATCAAATGCCTTTTCATAATAAATTATGCATGGAAATATTAAAATAAGTACTATCCACACTCCTTCTTTTGTTTGTTTGTTTATTCTATTAACTTCTACCTGTTTTCGTTTAACATGAATGAAGCGAATCTGCAGTAAGGGTCGTTAATTCGAGAAATTGCCAAAAAAAAAACTAAGTGTAAAAAATAGGTAAAAAAGAACATTTTCAAATTGGTTTTAGCTGTAAATATTATATTGTATTTGATTATTCATAAATTTGCTTATTACGTGCCGTTTTTAACATTGCTCGCAGGCATTATTAATAGTCGCCAAACCAAGCAAGGGGGCCTACAGCCATTGTAAGTGTCGCACAAAATATACGTCATGTTGAAGTTCTACCACCAGGGTTATCCGTTTGGTTTTTGGAGTGTTATTTAAGGCTTGTAAGTTATTTGTGTTTGTTTACAATTCTGTACGTTTGTGCTTTTGTGTTCTTTTTGTTCTTTTTTTTAAATAACCTACTTCTATGTCTCAGGAAATGCTTGTTGTCACCGTCAGTTTTTTAGGGTAGCAACCTGGGACCAAAGGCTGAAACGTCCTGTTTCAAATCTATAAATATCTTAACTAAGTTAACTATTTGTTAGGGGCCTTATAAACGAGAGGTTTAATTATATGCTTCCTTACTTGTAAGAAGAAGAAAAGCTGGGATAAAGAAACTACATCAGACTTGAAGGTGATAAGACTTGGCCTAAACATGTGCTTTTTGTGTGTGCATATTCAATGCTTCTGATGTGCACTCAGACTTCCTGGTATACTGTAAACATGCAAGACTGTTGCCAGAAACAATCAAATTGTTGATTAGGATCCGATGATTGGTCAGACAGGTTTGTGCCTCATCAGGATCGTGGCAAGAATGTTCCAAATATTCCAGATATCATTACTAAGTGCCAAACCATATATACAAGCTTCTCAACTGCAGCTACTAATGACACTCATGAAGAGGGCTGCCATTAACCTCAAACTGATTGACCAGTGCCAACATCATGGCCGGCCTGACTGACAGACCACTATGTGCATTGGTGTGCCGCAAAGGATTACCCATGAGAATGTGTTACAAGAAACTGAGATTATTCATTTGTGATTTTCAATGGAAAGGCAAAATACAACTGACAATGTGACTATGGGTAATCACACCACATACTACAATAAAGTGTGTACTGATGTTCACACTGAGGCTGCAAACATGTATTACTCAGACCATGACTGCAGCAGTGACTCCACAGCTCACCTAACATATATTGATTCCTTTCACTTATATAATTTTATTTTTACTTTTATTTTTATTCTCAATGCTAAATTTATGTGCAATATTTGTTTCCTAAGTGCAATTTTGAGGGGGCTCTGAGTCCAAGAATTTCATTGCCGTTAGTGTTGTTTCATTGTTTCCTGTATATGACAAATAAACTTAAAACTGAACCTAATAAGTAGAAATTGTGTGAATAATGTAAAAATGTAATGACAGATAAATGATGAATCAGTAATGTAGTTTGACAGGTGTAATAATTATAGCAAGTACAAATTTCTTTGTTCAGTTGGAAATGGGCGGTTTTAAGATAGCTACCCGTTACTAACAGCTATTGGGGAGATTGGCCTCGTGGAAATTGCAAATGGCCTCTACGTAAACATATTTTGCATTTTTCACACTTTAGTTCACATGTTAACGTTTTGTGTAATTAGAATTGTCTTTTTGTTCTGTAAAATGTACAGGTTTCCCCTCACGTGTATCATTTGGAGTAGGAATGGACGACTTACCTGTGGATTTACGAGAATTTCTGCAAAATCAGCCTTTTTTAGAGCTCACTGAAACCAAACGGGTACAAACTATGCTCTGTTTCTTTTAAAGTTTTTCATATAATTAGATATTTAATGAAGTCCTCTGTTCGGTGGTGCAAATCTGAATAGAGGTTTCTAGAGTTTGCAGATTGAAGAGCAGTGAAATTGTCTTTGATGCTCAAGGTGGTGCTGTGCTGTGTTGTGCTGTCTGCTTTTAGATAAAGTGCACCTTAAATGGCCACGAGCTTCCGTGTAACCTTACAGAGCTGCAGAGCTTCATATCTGGGAAGAAGTTTAAGAAGCTGTCTTCTGGAAAGGAGTTTAACTACAGCCAGTATGAACCTCACCTTGTCCCGAGCACGAAGCAGCCGTATGTTTGGTTTTTTAAGCAAAAAGAATCACTTTAGTCTTTGTGACTTTTATTAGACAGCTGCTATGTGATGTTTACTATATTTGTTTCTACACAGAAATCATCTTTTTTGTAAGCTGACCTTGAGACACATCAATCGCGTGCCTCATCATGTTCTCCGACATGTCAATGGAAAACGGTACACGAAAGCTCTAGCGCAGTGTAAGCTTACATTTATCACATACAGTGACACTTCTGTTAATACAGAATCACAGTCACTGCTGAGCTTTTCCTGACTAGCTCACTGATCTCTTCTTGTTAGTGCACAGGGCCGATGTGTTGTGTTTTCTCTTTTTCAGATGAGGAATGCATGAAGCAAGGTGTGGAGTTTGTACCTGTCAGACTCAAGCAGAAACGGCGTACCCCAGGTACAGATAATGGCATGGAGAATACGAGTGAAAGAAGGAACAACCACACGAAGAAAGGGAAAGAGAAACAGGACAGTGGCATTTGGGCTCCGAGTTCCAGTGAGGGAGAAAACAGCGACTCCGAGGACAGCATGTCGGATCTCTATCCATGTAAGCATGCAGCTTTTTTTGTTTATTTCTCAAAATATTTCTGTTTGGATTTGTGTCCTGTATGACATGCTAGAAATATCAGTAATTAAGTAATGTGTAGATTAATATTGAGTGATTACTTGTATTTACAGCCCATCTGTTTGTACTCAAGAAGTCGGAGGGACAGGAAGAAATGGAGGAAGATGATGAATTCCAGACAGATCCTGATGATATGGAGGTTTCTGAAACTGAAGAAGAGAAAAGAGCAGCACCGAAGCGCAAAAAGGTCAAATATTTTCCTCGATTTAAATTTCTATTTGAAAAATATATGATGAAAGCAAAGCAGTATTTTGATTTTTATTTCTGTCTCGACTATATCCGCAAAAACGTAAATGTATTTGAATGTCATACAATTAAAGGTTTCTAACAGAGTTGCTCTCTGCTTTTTCAGGTCCAGTCTGCTGCTTTTACCAAGAAATTTAGGAAAAACAGAAAGAAGAATGGCTTCAAGTACAGCAATAAAATAAAAAATGGAAAATAAAATGACGTTTGCATTACGGATTTTTACATGGTTCCTTTTCTGTCATTCTGAGTGTGATACACAGACATTGCATTTATTCGCTACAGGCAGGTATTTCAGTGTATGTACAGTTTGTGTGTGTGTGTGTGTGTGTATGTATATATATATATATATATTTGTCTTTTATGAACACCTTGATGGTAAAGATTTATTGTTTGAAAGTTTTATTGTTTGAAAATTTGACATCATAAATTATTTGGAATTGCATTGTTTAGAATATTAAATATAAATTTCCTGTTATGAATGTAGAACTTTGATGGCCTGGCGAGCTGTGCAGGGTGTACACTGTCCTCGCCCAGAGTCAGCTGAAATGGGTGCCAGCCTTCCCGCGACCCTAATTATGAATTATGCGGTTCGGAAAATAAATGAATGAATGAAGAATATACTCCAGCTCATTTACCCCTAGGTATGAATGGTTGTTTGTGCTGTGTGATGGTCTGGTCTGCCGTTCAGAGTGTACCCTATTTGCACTGAAACAGCTAGGATGGGCTTTAGCTTTGCTGTAAGCCAAATAAAGAAAAAAAAGGTTGCGAAATGAAATGAAAATTCAGCTTTAATCTGCAGCAACATAACAAACTTCACTGTGTGACCAAAACATGGCCGTGTTATTTTAACATTTTACATCATAGGCATTCCAGAATTTACTGAATCCAACAAAGCACTAAACTAATGTTTAAAAGCAATAATTCATGGAAAAGTTCAGCCAACGGTCTATAAAAGGGCCCTGTAAATTGTGGAAAGCTTGTACTAAGCCACTGAGCTGACTGGGAAAGTGCCACGGTCCATCCAAATTACAGCATATTGCCTGTCACCTTGTACATGGGCCTTATGGTTCATGAAAACCAGGGGAAAGCTCAGCATAAACCATTTCTAATTTTGTAAAATCACTGTGTGGAGTATTTTAAGGCTGACAGAAAGAAAACCAGAGTCAAAAATGGACCAAAAAAACAAAACAAAACATGGAGTACCATGGAGTGAGGGTTGCATTGTTAACCTTCCATGCCCAGTACCACCAAGCTGCCAGTGTTGGGCCCTTGAGCAAGAATTTTAACCCTCAATTGCTCACTCGTATAATAATAATAATTAAAGATCAATGTAAGTTGCTCTGGATAACAGTGTCTGCCAAATAAATGCAAATACAAACCTAATCAGGTGGCACATGTAGTATAGTATATTATATAAAGCCAGTTATAATTTATTTATACATTTTAGACCATGTATTTGTGTAATTAAAATGATCATCAGTATTTGCAGTGATGAAAACTGAAATATTTTGAAATGTGCGGCACCAAAATGTATTTAAAACTGGCAATTTATTAGAAAACATTCGTGCATTTTATGAAAGAAAGCCATTTGCAATGTAAAATGTCGCGCGGTGTTTGACGTCATTAAAACGCGACCTGCCGTTTGTGTTTACGATTGAGCAGCAGAGGCGGCGTTCATTCTGCGCAGATTTATGGTTTAATGGTAAGTATATGCTTCGATGTAAGACCTAAATTCATTTGTACTGCAAATATTTTGTGGTAATAGAAATAATTGATTCGTAAACATAAAAAACATCTGAGTTTTAACGCTTATTATATGCATAACAATATATTTTTCTGGTTAAACGCTGAGAAAAAAATTGGTAAGAAGTTTAAATTAAACAGCATTTCCTGAGGAAAATACAAGAAATTCTGGATAGATTGAGATATTTTTTATATGTTGGGGTTATAGAGATAAATTAATAAAGAAATTAAGAAGTTGTTGAAGATATAAAGACGGGCAGAAAGAAAGAAAGGTAGATGGATGGATGGATGAATGAATGTATAGCTAGCTTTGCAGGTCATTGAACATGTACATACACACATAAACCTTCAAAGGGTCTGTGTTAACAGCCGAAGCAGTATTAACATCAGTGGAAACAGTGGAGGAGTGAATGAAAAAATAGAAGGATGAGTGTTGAGTATCATTAGTATGAAAAGTATTTAAATGAGAACCTTTTCACTTGAATCTATAAAGCTTTGTTCGGTGATGTATTAATAGTGATGTCGGTTTCTAATAGGAGGATGGAGGGATGAAAAAGAATGGGTTGCAGAGAAATTTATTAAGCTGTATATCTAGCTTTTATGATCTAGAAACGGATCATTCACACGACCTACACCTGAACCTCAAGCTTTTCACGCTGAAGAAATTGGGATAAATAATAAGAATAAGAAGAACTATTTAGAGATAGTCGTTCTTGAAGAGCACCGGGATTAAATCAAGACATTTGCCGAATCGTTATATCCTTTCTTAGGGATATGCGGGAAGGCTAGAGCCTAGCCGACACTGGGCGAAGGCGGGGCACATCCTGAACAGCTCACCAGACCATTGCAGGGCAAATACTCACCACCATTTACACTTAGGGGTGATTTGGAACAGCCAATTAGCTTACTGTGCATGTTTTTGGACTGTGGGAGAAAACCGGAGTACCCGGAGGAAACCCATGCAAGCACAGTTGGGACCACACAGAAACGCCCCGAGCTCGGGAATCGAACCCAGACCTTCTTGTTGTACTAAACCTCATCCTATCCCAGAACACTGTGAAGTGGACAAACTAACTGCTATGCCACCCAGCCACTAATTTATATATTAGTTTTTCATTTTGTGGAAATACTATAAACAGCAAAAAAAATTTAAAAGTGTATTGGAAGTGAAATATATAACTCTTCAAATAATGACCCATTTTACCACGAGTATATCAAAAACGTGTATTCACATTCCCCAGCAGTACAGCCCTAATTTTATATCTTTTTAATATACCAGTGCAATCAGTGTTACTCTTGTTCTTGGTTTTAGGTATTTCTTTCTTCTACAAGAGACTACATTCTTCCCTAATCTTCCGAATTCCTTTATCCTGTCTCAATCAAATTTTCCTGTCCACCATGGCAAGTTCGGTGGTGAAGTTTACCTGGTGTTCTTGCCGTAACTATAAAATCCAATCTAAAGACACACATGAAAAGTGTTTAATCTGCCTGGGAATCCAACACGCCAAGGAGGCCTTTCTGGAGTATGGAAAATGTCCACACTGCGCGAAGATGGACTGGAGCACTTGTATTAAGCGTCTCACCAAAGTGCAGGAGGTGATCCATCAAGAAGCCCAGCAGCGGAAAAATGAGGCATCTCATATGGGAACTCAGCCTAAACCTGACACAGCGCCATCGTGTGCTACACCTAAAGAAGCTAAATCTGTGAGGGTGGTGTCTGCTACGCCTACTGTATCAGAAACTGAAAATGCTACTCCTGCGCCATCTTTCCCCACTGCACCCGTCATATTCACTCTTCCTTCACCGTCTTTGGACCTGCCTGCCCCAAATGCCACAGCAGAAAAAAGTACTTTTGTATCACATGTAGCCATGCAGCATACGCTAGCTGCAACTCCATCTGTAGCGCCTACATCAGTGCCTTCAACGTCACGCAAAAGACACCATTCTTCTAGGCGTCACCCTTACTGCATGAGGCACTCAAGACGAGGCTCTGGAAGGAGACGTAAACGTTCCTCGTCTTCATCCTCGGGTTCTTCCTGGAGCTCGGAGTCCTCTTGCGAATCCGTTAGGGAGAAGAGGGCACGACGGGAACCAAGGAAGTCAGCAAATATTGACCAGCAGAATGATCAGCTGCTTAAGATAGTGCAGCAGAAACTGGAAACCCAACAGAGAGCCATGCAGGTGCAGTGGAGCATGATGGAGAGAAGGCTTGATGTTTTGGAGAAGAGGAGTTCAACCACTGTACCAAAATTGTCTGAAATCTCCCAAGTGTTCACAATATCACAAGTAGATCAGGGACAACAGACTGGTACCGCTACCTGTTCTGGGTCTGTTCCCTATTTGAATGTAATAAAACAAGAGGATGGGCCAGTAGATATCTCACAGGCTATAAAGTCTAGTCTACCGCTGCAAGTAAACTCCGTGCAAGAGTTTCTCACGTCTGAAGAGCTGCAGAACCTCATAGTACGTGCAGCCAAACACTTGGGGATCGATTTCCCCAAATCCCAAAATGATTCACCGTGCCCAATTATGGTGCCAGAATTTGAGGACTTGGTGCAAAGTACGTGGTCCAACCCAGCGAGCTCCCAACCCTTCAGGCCAGTGTTTTCTGAGTTGTACAAGCTTCACGAAAGCCAGGCTCCACCTTATGATCATATGCCTCAAGTCAACAAGCTCATGTCAGCCATCTTCCAAGCCGTCATGCCCACAAAAAACGGAGAACAGCCCGCTCCTCCTGAGCAGTGGAGGTTCACTGAAGCGATTGCAGAAAGCTCGTATCAAACCGCCGGCATGCTAGCCAAGACGGCTAACTATTTGCGATACTTGTCGGATTACCAGAAGCGCCTCTTGGCTGAGATTTCTGAAAACCTGACTCCTCAGAGACTTACCGATGTTCTGAGTGAGCTCAAGCTCATCGGCGAGTTCACTTTGCAGCTGTCTTCACACCAAGCAGAACTTTCTGGAAGGATCATGGGGGCATCCGTGGCTGTTAAACGTCAGATATGGATGGCTAAGGCCAACTACAGCGATTCGTTGAAAGCGACATTTGTAGATCTTCCGTTTGTTGTCGAGACTCAAAAATAGAGGCTGGGAACTGATTGATTTGTTTGCGTTGTTGAGTTAGGAATATTGTTTTATTTTGCGTTTGATAAGTACAGTGCCATGTCTTTTACCCCGAAGGGTATTCGCACAAATCTTTATCATTTCAGTTTTTGAAACGTGTGCATATTTTTAAAATTCTGGGAAATGGAGCTGACGTAAAGAAGAAAAAGGCTGTATGGATGAACTCAACAAATCATGTAATTTCTTGCCTTTTATTTGTGCAATGATTTCATGTTTTTTTGGGGGGGGTTCCTCAATATTTGTCTAACAATACATATAAAATCGAATGCGTTGCATATTTAATAAATATTTTCTGAAGGTGTGGGGGTTATGGGGAAAAGTGAAGGGTACTCTTTCATTGGATGATATCCACTGAGCCTGAGGTGAGTTGATGTTTGAGTATAAACTACACAGGAACATATGATCAGCAAACTAAAACTAAAGATTTTTTCATTCATTTTCTAAGACCCATAATCCTAATTAGGGTCGCGGGGAGGCTGGCGCCCATCTTAGCCGACTCTGTCTGAAGGCAGGATACACCCTGAACAGCTCGCCAGGCCATCGCAGGGCCAACACACACATAACCATCACACTCACACCTAGGGGTGATTTGGAACCACCAGTCAGCCTACTGTGCATGTTTTTGGACCATAGGAGGAAACCCACGCAAGCACGGGGAGAACATGCAAACTCCACACAGAAACGCCCGAGCTGGGAA
>JBCNYG010000005.1:13668082-13682676 GCA_039654305.1 Porochilus rendahli | reverse complement strand
ATTTCACCTTCTCTCCTTCTTATTCTCTCTCTCTCTCTCTCTCTCTCTCTCTCACACACACACACACACCTCTATCTCACTTAGGCTGCCTTTCTCTCTTTCTTATTCTCTCTCTCTCTCTCTCTCTCTCTCTCTCTCACACACACACACACACACACACACACCTCTATCTCACTTAGGCTGCCTTTCTCTCTTTCTTATTCTCTCTCTTACACACACACTTTAAAAGATTAATGCTTGCAAATCAGCAGGCCTTTGTCTAGATAATCTGTGCTAGCCAGTCCGTTCCTTTAGGGAGCTTAATTCAGGGAGAGTTATCAGATGCCCCCTTACGGAACTAGAGCACTTTAGCTCTTTGGCTACAGCCTCACTTAAATCCACAGAGCCTTCATGTATCAGATTGCCAGCTTTCAGTGCTTAAAAGATCAGTCATTCTTTTTTAAGTCCTGTTTTGGCCAGAAGGATCTATGGTCACTCAGCTTTCGCCCTGCCAGCCCGAGGCCTGCTCCCAAATTAAGAGCTTTGTGTTGGAGGAATGCTCGCTAGAAACCTGTGGATGAAACCTGTAGAGAACACTGATGTTTCTTGTTCCGCATTCCAATCCAAGCTAAATGACTTCTAGCTTAGAGAATAGTGTTGCTAATAAAATGAGATATTATGCGTAGTGCTGAGTATATGGCCCTAAAAACATGGCTATACACATATTCTGCTCTGTTTGAACTCAAGAATTAGTATTTTTAACATGAAACTGTGAGGAGCATACTGTCTCTAAGTGACTGAGAAGCACAATGCTAAGATGCTAAGTAAGTATCTGGCTAGCAAACCATGTACAAGCAATATAAAGGACAAATCACATCAAAAATGAGTGAAAATTGGAGGGAATATCAACATTTGCCTCCGATATGTTGGTAAACAGTTATTAAAAAAAAAAAAAAAAACACCCAGGACAAAAAAACCACCATAAACATAATGAGCATTAGCATTGTGTTACAGCTTGTAAAGCTAATTGTTGAACAATTTCCAAGCGGAAATGGAATTACTGGCATATAGCCAGCGTGAATATCTATGAATGCGTCACAGATATAACTACGGGGTGTATAGAGTATAAAACAATGAGTAGCGTTTACAGTTATGTGGTTATAAATACAAACACTGATACGAAATGATAGTTTGGTCCTCAAGAAGTAGCTTCAGATCTTGGTTCCTTCTTGTATACTCGTGCTCCAATATAAACCTGTTGAAATGGATGAAACTTTACCCTCCCATCTTTCTGCCCTGCTTCACATCAGACAGCTGAGTGACAGCTTCGTTTGTGCATAACTTAAAAAGCCGTCTCACACACATACACAAACACACGCACACACGCACACACACACAGATGTTGTAAATTGCAGTGTGGAAGAGTCAGGGTTGTAGATCTCGGCAGCTGAGCGTCGTTACCCTATCATTTCCGCTCGTTGCTCTGTCTACAGCAGGTGATGGACCGCATACTGGTCAGCGAACTTCATTATCTTAATGATAATACCTGTACGCAGATATTCTAGTATTTTCTAGACAATTTGACAGCTCTATTTATTTATAATGTCTGTTGTTCAGCTTAGGAATAACTCCCGCATGTGTCTATTTCTCATTCTTGCTTGCTGTCAGGTATCTACGAAACCCCTGGAGGCACCATTCTCTATCACGCGCACCTGGACATCGAGGCTTTCACCATGGACAGGGAGGTCAGGCGCATCAAGCAAGGGCTGGGCATCAAGTTCTCGGAGCTTTTGTATAATGGTATGAATCACAAAACAATCTTACCATCAGTTCATTCATTCAGTCATTTGCAGAACTGCTTAATGGTATTAGGGTTGCCGGGAGGCTGGAGCCTGTCTCAACCGAATCCGCACCAAGGTGGGGTACACCCTGAACAGCTCGCCAGTCCATCGCCTGGCCGACAAACAACACACTAATTGCACTCAGACCTAGGGGCAATATGGAAAAGCCAGTTAGCCTAATGTGCATGTCTTTGGACTGTGGGAGGAAACTGGAATACCCAGAGGAAACCCACAAAGGCATGAGGAGAACATGCAGCCTTTACACAAAAATTCCCCACCCAAGCCAGGACTCAAACCCAGGACCTTCTTGCTGTGAAGTGGACGTGCTAGCCACTATGCCACTACGCCCTCACACAGTAATGTTAGTATGTTGTTTGTGCCAATCATGCAATCATTTTTCAACTTATCTGATGGCAACAGTGCAATAATTCAGTTATCCCGTGGCAATGATGCAATACCAGACACGATAACCGCTGCTCCACCATGTTACCTTATATTTCATATTGGTTTTATAATTACAAATATTGCGACACACTGATCTGTTATGTGTATGTATATGTGTGTTCTCATACATTCTGTCACTATTCCTACATATGTATAATTTTATATATTTATTATGTTATAATGACATAAATACCAGTCGTAGTCGAGTGTTCTCGAGGAGCTCCCTGATCTCTTTTGGTTCAAAATGTTTCCGGTTTAATATTTATACACATAGAGTAACAGGCAACATGGTAAATGTTGCATAATAATAAACCCAGGTATGAGTACCTAGCTGATCTCAAACACACATCCCCTCCTCCTCCCTCTCTCTCTCTCTCTCTCTCTCTCTCTCTCTCTCTCTCTCTGTCCGACACCGATCCTCTTCCTTTATTCTCCGTCTTTCTCCGTCTCAGGTGTCCTAATCCCTTTGTCACAAGCAGAAGGCTACTCTCCGGCCCGTCTTTCCTTCCCATAATAGGATTTGAACTCATTAGTGGCTGATTACAGATCAGTCTCCCTGCAATTAAAGCCACATGAGAGCAAGAGCAGGCGCAAGGGAACGGCGCACCTTACAAAGGTGTGAACAGATTAAACTCATTAGAGTACTGTGCTCTGGGGACACGGAGGTGGCCGGAGCCAGAGAGGGAGCGTCCGGCCCCCGCTGTCCTGCGGAGAAGAGAGGGACGGACGGATTAAACACAGGGCTTGATTCACACCTGCACACACTCACAGCTCAGTAGCAGAGGGGAAAATACTCATTTTAGAATAAAGATTGTATCCATCCATCCATCTATCAATCCATTTATCAGCCTGCAAAATCCTACTGGGGTCGTGGGGAGCCCAGAGCCTATCTCAGCCGACTCTGGGCGAAGGCAGACCTAGGGGCACACACACACCTAGGGGCAATTTGAAACAGACAGTTATCCAAGTGTACATACATGTCTTTGGACTGTGAGAGGAAACCGGAGTACCCATGCAAGCACGGGAAGAACATGGAAACCCCACAGTGAAGCCATCCAGTAGTGCCCTTTAAATTGCTACGTCTGCTCTACAGTGCATTAAAGGATTACTGTAACTGTAACCGTTTTGTCCCTGTGTGCACCTTTTCACCTTTTGCTAGGATTTTGGTACAGCCCGGAGTGTGAGTTTGTGCGCCATTGCATCGCCAAGTCTCAGGAGAACGTGGAGGGCAAAGTGCAGCTGTCTGTGTTCAAAGGTCACGTCTACATCCTGGGACGGGAATCGCCCAAGTCTCTGTACAATGAAGAGCTTGTCAGGTAACCACCATGCCTCTGTCCGTGTATATGTGGCCATGTTGTTATAGCTTGGTAGGGACATTCCTAGTGCGACCATTTGGCTTTTATATAGGAAAAAATTTTTAAATCTCATGGAGATTCTCCTTTTTAATCCAGTATCTACATATAACGGTGATGCAGCCGTGGCCTAATAGTAAGTGGGTTTGGGACTTAAAGGTCACTGGTTTGATTCCCGGTGATGGTGGTTAGCACCTTCCCCTTCCTCCACCTTCACATCTGAAGAAGTGCCCTTGAGCAAGACACCTAACCCCCAACTGCTCTCCAGGCACCGCAATGTGGCTGCCCACACTTCTCTGAGCATGTGAGTGCGTGTGTGTGTGTGTGTGCGTGTGTGTGTGCTCACTTTGGATGGGTTAAATGCAGAGCCAAATTTCCCTACGGTACAGCAAATATCAATAAAAAGTGGAGAAAATAAGTCCACCCTCGGATACAGAAGCTAGTATTGCCCCCTTTAGCATAAATAATGTCTTGTCTGTGTTTTGTGAAATTGTGTTCCAGTCTCTGACATCTGTTTGTTGATATTTTTGACTACTCGTCCCTCAATTGCAAGATGTTTGAGAGTTTTCTTGCATGTACAGCCTTTTTCAAACCCCCCTAAAACATTTTGCTCGGGATTAAACATGGGTTTTGACCATCTTCCATAACCCTAATCCGTTTTCCGGCGAGTGTGCCTTGGAGTGTACTTTGATGTAATGCAGAATTCATCGATCTCTGAGGCAGCAAAGCAACCCCAAACCTTATCATTTCTACCACCACTCCGGATTCACAGTTAGCATGAGGTTGTTTTCATGCACACCGTCCAGAGCACATTGTTCCGAAAGGCCTGTCCATTGCCTGTATGTTTACTGGCAGTCTGTCGTCCTGCTCTTTTTTTCTTCCATGTGACAGCACCTCCTAGAGGACACGCACACCTGTATGCATTTTCGATACCCTGCATGAGTGTCGTCGCCATTCCCGAGACGTAGATCTGAGGCAGAGGTTAAAATTAGCCCTTAGGCGTATGCCCAGATCTCTTGTAGGCCTCTTGTACATGATAAAGTGCAGCGTGTGTTGTGTGGCTTGAACAGGTCACGCAGTATGTCATGCAATAAGCCGAGACCATCTGTAGGGGAACAAATCTCAGCAGAGTGCCAGTAGCTTCAGAAGGTGAAACAAATGTCAGATTCTTTCCCGTAGTTGTTCCATCCATCGTGTCGTCTCTCTTTCCTTCTGCCTTGTCCTGCGAGAACAGTGAGTGTATTTAGAGCCGTGACCCCTGGACGCCCTTGGGGCAGCCTCAAAGCTGACCAAAGCGGAGCGCCCATATGCCCAGGCCTCTCCTCTTGCCTCAGTTGTGCGCTAATGGCCCTCACGGCCATGCTTGGGGAAGTAGCCCGTTTCATGCTGGTTAAGCGTGGAACGCTCGGTTGAAAGGTCACGTCGACGGAGGTGGCTTTGTGTTTCATTGAGACTTTCGAGAAAAAGTGTGCAAGAGAAGACGGAGTCCTGGTCTCTGCGTTTCCCTGCGGTGACTCAACAGGGATCAGTAAATAGTAGCATTAGCACAGTGGTGTTCCTTCACATGGTGTATTGATCCAGCAGAAATGTCACAATGTGGCTCAGCAGTGATTACACTGACAGCTGTACATACAAAGACTTACGCTCTAGGATAAAAACCTACACACACACACACACACACACACAAGGTAGTGGAAGGGGGTCTGCTTTTATGTCTCTTGAAACACTGAGTTCAGATGACACCCGAACCCCCACCCCCCCACCCTCAATTTGTTCTTTCCGAAGAGTCTAATTGATGTTTTATTACACTTCTTACTGGGTTTCTGTTTACAGGTCCGAGCGGCAGGTAGAAACTGCGGTAATTATAAAATATGGAAAGGAAAAAGCAAATCAGATCGATAGGAGGAGTATTGTTGGGAGGGGGGGAGAACGCTTGAGGCTTTTATATACGTGCATTTGGCAGACGCGTATATCTAAAGGAAGTTAAAGTGAGATAGAATCCAATCCAAGTACAGAGCTATTAAAGAAGACGACACTGAGACGTGCTACATGATTGATGCTCCTTCTATCCGCACCTGTTTTGAGAGAAGACGCATTAAGTCCAATTCACCCCTAGGTGAGGATGTGAGTGTGAATGTTGGTGCATGTTGCCCTGTTGGTGTGGTGAGCTGTTACCTTGCAGTTTAGAGCTATAGACCAGATCAACTGGTTTCGTCACGCAGAAGCACGGTTCGAGAGTTAGCCTCGCCATCTTATCGGCGCAAATGATCAGCGAGGGTCACTGGTAGTACTAGATGAACAAAACATTACTGCATCTCCCATCACATGACCATTGATCAACACCGGTAGAATTATTATGGGCTCTGAACTGGTACAATATAGCACAGGGCACTGAGAGTACTCGACTGTAATTTATTTCTCTGGTTCTCTCTCCTCCAGCATGGATGTTCAGGGAGACTACGATCCTTCAGACGCCTCCGGTTTCATCAAGATCAATGCAGTCAGGTGTGTGCAGATACTTTAACCTCATCAAGTATGGATTTTCTGTGTAATGGTGTATTTTAACTAGTCATTGTTGGCCTAAATGAAATTTCTCTTTCCTTCTAATTCCTTTTAGGCTCCGAGAGCATCACAGGTTGCAGGGAGAAGGCCAGAAGAAGTAGTGGCACTCGGAGCTTCAGCTTCATGTCTTAGCCTACAGTTGTTATCTTTAAGTCTTGGAATAATTGATAATGTCATTTTGTAACTGCAGCCTTCTGTGACGGTTTATTAAAAACTGAGTTTGAAACGTGTTGATTTGTTGTCGGTGCCCCTCCAGAAACCAACCATTGTGTGGGATTTGTTAAGGTCAGATCTGGTCGGGTAAATTATTAGCATGCTTGGCAGAATACGATGGTGAAACATAGGTGTGTTGGAGCCGATTTGTGGCTGGTACCAAGTCTTTTCAACTCAGTACAGGAGTGATCACACTAGAGGTGTGACGGAAAAGCGAATTGATTGTTTTGCAAATTTTTTAATCGGCATCACGATGTTTTGGGACTACACTTGCGAGCGAATATTTTGCAGCTCATATTAGTATGTCGCACGAAACAACTACAGATTTCCTACAGATTTGTGATTGGTTGGTGGATGTTTGATCAAAAAAGCAAATCAGTCGCATTTTCTTCTCTTTTTGTTCTCAAATCATTTGCTTTTTAGAGCGAACTAACTGCGATTAAAATTAGAATGATTACAAAATACACTGAATATGGTGGTTGCTATATGGGTGCGGGTGGGGGTTGGGGGGATGTGGATTATGTTTGGCAATACTTTTAACATCAGAAAAATTCCACTACTTAAGAAAATCTTGTATCATGCTTCGGTATCCCCAGTGCTCAAGGACATTATGCCATCATGGCTCCCATTTATTTCAAATATGAATTTAAAATTAATTTTACTTTTAAAATGAAAAATAAAACATGACCTGAAGTTATAACTTATCAGTGCTTCCACATATAAGCATGGCACAAAGTTTTGTTTCAACCAAACAGCTCTGAATATTAAAGCAGAATGAACCACATCCAGCCATCGATGCACTCATCAAGAAGTGATGACACGATGACAGAAAAGAACCCAGAAGAAATGACATCTCAAACTTCGCCAAGCCATTTACTGTCCGGCAAACTGTCCTCAATATACACTTACGTGCTCTCTTCTCCTCCGACCTCTTCACTCCGTTCCATTAGCCGTAGCTGCGGTGGTCTCTGGGTGCTTTTGAGCACCGCACTTAGAACCGGCACCAGGAGCCCCCCTGCTGACTGTAATAAGGTCCCTTTCATGGCAATCAAACAAACACATTCTGTATACACTCTGCAATATGCATTTCATACACACCGACCTCATACACACCGACCTCTCATACCAACCTGAAGTATTTCACTATAAACTTTGTTGCTGTGTTGTTTGGTTCTTCAAGAAGTGACTACTTGGAGATTGGACAGTCAGTCTTGCATCCTTTGATTTCATTTTTGCACCAGGAGGATAGATAGATTCCCTGGAGAAAATGTCAAACTTGTATTTCAATCATTCATTCAACGAAGCACTTAACCCTTCTAGGGTTGCGTGGAGGCTGAAGCCTAAAGCCGCCGAATCTGGGCGAAGGGGGCGTACATCCTGAACAGCTCGCCAGTTCATCGCAGGGCCAACACACACAACTATTCACACTCACACCTCGGGTGTTTGGAACAGCCAGTTAGCCCAATATTGATGGACCGTTGAAGGAAACCGGGGTACCCAGAGGTAACCAGTCGCTACATGTCTTTGGACTGTGGTAGGGAAGCAGGGTACCCAAAGATTGTGGGAAGAAACTGGTGTGCCCGGAGGAATCCTGCGCAAGCACGGGAAGAACATGCAAACTCCACTAAGAAACACCCCAGCAAAGCGTAGGACTTGAACCCAGAACCTTGCTGTGACTTGTTTGGGACACTAAAGACTCAGAGACAAGTGAACAGCTCACTCAGTTTATTCACTTTCCTCTGCATTTCAGCAGCTTGATTTTTAATTGTCTCGCTCCGAGACTCCAAACAATTTCAACATTTACCGAATATCCTTAATATACAGGTGCATGACTGCTTGCAGCTCTCTCTCTCTCTCTCTCTCTCTCTCTCTCTCTCTCTCTCTCTCTTTTTCTCTCTCTTTCTCTATCTCTGGTTACTGGCCTTTTTATATAAGCAAGCAAAAAGAGCACACATAAATATTATAGCTCGGTACAGCACACAGGTGAAACTCATCAACATAATACCCGCTGATTCTATCCAACTCCTTCACCTGCAGAGGGCGCTCAATCACACACGCACTGCCATAGAAGTATTTCAAAACTTTCTGGGGTTTTTCCAAAGAATGTTCAAATGTAGTGCAGTGACAGAATAGAGATACCCCAAAAGTGTGAAAGGACCGAGAAATAATACTTTAATTTGTATTACATAAACGATTCTTCAAGCGGCAGCACTTTGGCTTAGTGAGCAGTCTCGTTACACGGTGAGAAGGTTCGGGGTTTGAATCTCAGACGAGGATCTTTCCGTGTTCTCCATGTGCTTGTGTGGGTTTCCTCTGGGTGCTTCAGTTTCCCTTCTTGCACATTAGGTCAAAAGGCAACACTAAATCACCCATAGGAGTGAATGTGAGTGTGAATATTGTTTGCGTTTGTGTTAGTCCTGTAATCGATTAGGGACCAGGTCATGGTATAACCCCACTTCTCATTCAAAGTCAACTGGGATTGGTTCCAGTTACTCCTGCAACCCTGATAGATAAGCGGTATAGGTAATGCATGGATGGATGATACAGTAAGCAAAATTAGAGTAGATAGGGTATCAAAATATTACTGTTATATTGTGTTTCTGATGCGTTTAAGAAAGTAAATTTTTTATGAGTAATTTACTACTTAAATAACAGCAAATTGGTGGGGTTTTTTTTACAGTTATATACTTGATTGCATGCTTTAAACTCAAAATCTAAATAAAATCAAAATACATGTTGAATGGATACAGTGTATGACATGCAAAGAGTAAAAAGTAACCCCCTCCCCTACCCCTGAGTACTTGAATGAGATCATACCCAAGTATAAATATGCCAACATTATACTTAAGTACATGAACAAAACACAATTATTAAAGTATTCTCCAGCCTTGGATATTAAAGTTTAAACTAATATTCATATATTAATAATACATCATTTAGCCTGATGCTCTTTCCATATCCATATATAGGACGTCCTGTGTCAGCATTGCTATCCTGAGCCGATTTGTGAATGTGGTCAATCCCTGGCTCTTCTTTGATCTCCACAATAGAAAGGAAGTCGGACATGGACGCTTAGAGGCAACATCAAGGTGATTGGTTGTCATCGGGAGGAAGTCATAGACTTTCTAACAATACGAAGCCAAGGAGATAAAATGCTCAGTGACGAGAGGGTCTGTCTCACATGACTCAAATTTTACCTGGAGACGGCGCTACCTGTCAGACCAGGTATGAAAAGGTGAGACTCGCCCAATGGAATTAATCATCCTTGACCTTTGGCCAATTATCTCTCATTAAGTGGGGTCCACAGGGGGCCGGGACACAACAAAAGAACATGAATAGTCCAAGTCGTCACACAGAATGAGCGCTAATGGGTGCTCTTCTGGCGCTCTCTGTATGCCTGTCATGATCCTTAAATGGACAAAGACTCCTATTGTTTTGCACGTCGCTTGCGAAACCAGAGTCTTGCCAACGCTGCTTATGCCTGCCAGACATGCTAGCATGGATAATATAGATAAACCCATACATAAATACTGGATAAAGAAATACTTAAACTTATGTTCATCTCAGTTACACCGATTATGATGCTAAAAAAACCAAAAAAGTTTGATTTTTATTTCATAATCACAGAACAGGAGCTAAATTAATAGATCTAGATCTTAAGGGAAGCAGCATAATATTAATTCATCAGTCAGGTAACAGCCTAAATAACCTGCTAGCAGGTGTTAAACCAGACAAGCTTAATTGGGTAGCATGAAACTGCAACATTAGCAACCTAGTCTGCTAAAAAAAAAAAAAAAACAGTATAACTGAAAGCTCCAATCCATCAAGCAGCAGAAACATAACATTTGTTTTATTTTATCATGGAACCTTGGATGGCACGGTGCCCTAGTAGTTAGTATAACCATCTCACAGCAAGAGGTCCTGGGTTCGAGTCCCAGACTCGGCGAGGCCGTTTCTGTGTTGAGTTTGCGTGTTCTCTCTGTGCTTGCATGGTTGTCCTCTGAGTATTCCAGGTTTCATCCCACAGACATGCACAGTAGGCTAATCGGCTTTTCCAAATTGTGCCAGGTGTGAGTGTGAATGGGTGTGTGTGTGTGTGTGTGTGTGTGTTGGCCCTGCGAATGGATGCCATTTGTGTAACAAGAATATTATATGCATAAACGAAAAGTAAATATAAAATAAATAAAATATACTTTACTGTATTGTGTGTGTTGGCCCTGTGAAGGTCCATCAAGCTGTTTTGGGTGTACCCCACATTTGCCTAGAGTCAGCTGAGATAGGCATCAGCCCCCCCCACCCCCGCAACCCTAGTAGGAGTAGGCAGTTTGACCACTCAAACTGGTTTTATACTAAGTTTGGGCTGGATTATGAAAGAATAATTCAATTATCTTTGCATAGAAATATATGTTTTTGAATATGAGAAATCCAGTTCTATACTTAAAAATAGTAAAGTGTTGACATTTTTAAAGATGAGAGTAAATTTATTGTTGAAATACTAATTCGGAGGTAATTTCATGCGATGTCCAGGAATGAAATTTACATTGGTCATGCATATCGTGACATTCATATTTGGCAATTCATGAAATTTCATTGTGCAATCAATGGTAAATATACTAACCTTGGCTGAGCATATCTGTGTCATTATTATTCCAATCATTCTTTTGGTTTCTGCTAAGAAAGAGACTCAGCACCAAGCGTAGCACTTTGTCCCGACATCATTCTCTGTTATAAACATGTCTACCACTTGAGGCGATGGGCTGCAGCGTTATCTGTGAGAAAATAGGTGCTGAAAACTGTCATCATGAGTTTTTTTATCGCCAAAACTGGCGGCTGAATTGAATTTCGGTTAGCACCATTGAGTTTGTCATGTCAGAAAACATACATTTCTAACGCTGTGCCATTAATACACATACATTTATTTGAGTTCTGTACCGAAAACCGTTTTTCCATGTTTGACGAGACGGCCAGTTTTAAAAACGGCAGCCATCTTGGATTCTTAGGTGGCTAATGTGCTTTGCTTAAATAATAGGTCCTGGAAATTATTTGTGCCAAATTTGGTGCTTGTACAATAAAGTGAAAGATTCTTATACTTCATTAAACTAACAAAAAACACAAAGAAGTTTCTTTACTGTGGCTGGTACAGAAAACTAATCAACACTTTCTGACAAATCAGATCCCAGAATTCAAAAGACGTGTAAATAAATATGTTAGAATTGTATTAGCTTGTATTAGAATTAGTCCATCTGCCTCACTGCTTTATTTACCATTATTATAAACAGCAGACATCATCGCAAAGGTACATGAAAGGGAAAGGTCAGCAGGTCAGTGTCCGCTGATTAGCATAACCCAAAACCTTCGTCTGGTATTGGAGCTCTACAGGCGTTTTCAGTCAGGTTTAAAACATACTTCAGTGGAAAGTTTTGTTAGTTTCTGTGATCCACTCTAAAGTTTAAACCCATAACCTGTTTTGAGTTCATAAATATTTGATCATTGCTAAGTACTTTTAGTGGATGCTTACTAATCTTCAAGGGGATCCGCTGAGTAAATCTATGTTGTGATTATGATTATAATGCAGGGCTATGGCTGCCTAAATCTTAGGCGTGTTAAGTAACCCTAGAGGCTTGCAGTGTGTACTAATGGGTTTGAGATAGACAGTGAGCTCACGTTCTTTGTCCTGTCTGCTGGATTTATAGCGCACACACCAGAGATCGACGCAGCAGAGCGTTGTTAAAACATTTCGCTAATGCATTTCTGCGGCTTTGGTTAACATCCCCGGCTTTATAAAAATGCAGGCGTTCTACAAGTCGATTGAGCCCACTTTGGCATGATTCAATTAAACAATTATTCGGTTTCAATTAAACTAGAATCCAAGTTTTATAAAATGATGATCTGGTGAACAGCTTGGAAAACATGTGCGTACAATCCACCACATCAAGCTTTTCTCAATTCATTTCATACACCATTTACCATTTGTGCGACATTTACATAGTCTTTGTAGAAGGTCACTGAATGCAATTAAAAAAAAAGTACATCCTTGACAGTATGTTCAACATAAAGTCTGTTACTGGCGTCTGTTGCTGTCAAAGGGCATCACATGCACCCCTTTCTAATCTCCGTGCCAGATCTATAAACAGATGGGGGGCCATTACAGTCAAATCCTCAGTGTGTATGTTTTCCGGCGAGTGCGTGATAAAATATTGATGGAAAAATAGAAATATTTTGCCTGCTGCTTAATGCCCAGTTGGGCCACTGCTCTTCTCGGGTTACAGTGCTTTTGAACCAACCTTAGCTTTATCTATCAACAGGCTTTCACACTCCAACCCTGCCCAATGTGTGCTCAATCAATAGCGTTTTATCAGAACAACTTACTCACGCCTACTAACTAAGAAATCCCATGCATCATATGGGCAAATTAATGCTCCATTGTGATTGGATTTTAGGCAATTCCCGAAATATGGAAAAAAATATGGGTGCTCTCCCCAGGCAATAAACAACAATGCCTTCTATTTTTGTTGTTGCTTATATATTTCATAGTAGCTATTTATTATATTATATGTTTTTTCATGACATTGAGTCAAATATGATTAGCTTTCCTAATGAGGAAGAGTCGAGAGAGCTATTCGACGAGAGGGAGTGGAAGGACTGTTTTATTCCTATTCATTCTTTCATCTTAGTATTGTATTCAAATTCTTGAAAATTAAAAAAATCTATACTTTCTTATCCTAAAATACTCTACAGGAGAACAAGCTGGTTATCACGAAGCTAGCTAGTTAGCCTGTAGTCCAATAGTCTGTTAAGGTTACTTTTGTGGGGAAAATAATTTTAAAAATTCCAAATAAAAAATTTGTTCTTACTAAAATACTTTATTTCCATATTTTGTTACTTTTCGTGGAGATCCAGTTACCTCTGAGCAATCTGGTTAGCACGGAGCTAACTGGTTACCTGAAGACCTGTGGACCAGTCCAATTGTGTTTGGTGTAAAAAAAAATGTATTCCTTAAAATAAAACAGAAATATATTCCTATCATTACATACTTAAATTCTATATTTTGTTGCTTTTCATGGACTAGTTTAGACTTAAAAACTTGCATGAACAGCACTTCTGGTTTGCTAGTAGAACCAGCATTATGCCACTTCCCATTGAGTTTGGTGGGGAAAAAACCAAGTCTTCTGCTTGAAAAAAAAAACTGTTTTAATAATAAAATACTTAAGCTTACAGTAAAACAAGTCATGACTATTTCCTTTTACTTATTTTTTTCGTGACACTGAGGTCACCATGTATGAGCTTATATCCTAGGAGTAGATTACAGCACAGAATTGCACATATCTAATGATGGCAGAGGCAGATCATAATGGCAGCTAGATAAGCTTTTATCTGTTTATATATCTGACAGTTTGACCGAATTATTTATATAGCCAAACACTAGGCAATTGGGAAACAAACCGCTAAACAAATCCCTAGCTAGCTAGCTAGCTAACCTCAGTAGCATCACTGTGCATTGTTAGGAAGATAAAAAGCTAGATCCAAAAGCTAGGCTTAGCTGAAAGCTTCAACCCAGCGAGTGATACTGATTAGAAAGATGAGCTCCAAGTGTCAAACTGCGTATAATAACGAAGCTGCTGTCTTGCCATAACCAGTTTCGTCATGTTTGGACACAAACCCTCGCTGTCACGTACAACACACTCTCCCCAGGCGTGTCAGTAATGTAGTGTATTGATCCAAACCAATAGATTTATTTTGCTCTCTGCAGCCTCTGTATTGGAGCCACACCCTGGGGGTCTCTGTCTAGTTCGCCGGGGCCCTCATTATGCCTTTCGATTTTTTTTTGTGTTAGATGGTGAAGGATGAGAGACCGGCTGGATCTGATCCCTGATCCAAGTGGGTTAAAGGTGGTGCCCCGAGTGTCAGATGTGTGCACACTAATCCACCCTTTCAGCTATTAAGGAGTCCGATCTACTCTAAGTCCACCTCACACATCCCACTCCTTAGCAGGTGCTACTGTAATGAGATAATTCATATTATTGCATCCATACCCACTGGGTATGAGCGACCACACATTCTGATTGGCTAATCTCCTAGGATATCACTACATATACCATTAGTAGCGGTCATTACTGGAAAAAAATTAAAGCAGTGTCGATGTGTGTTAAGCTAATTGCTAATGCTAGCTGGTCAGTTTTTCGTCCATATATATATATTACAC
>JBCNYG010000005.1:13560306-13571760 GCA_039654305.1 Porochilus rendahli | reverse complement strand
TACTGAAAAATGAAAGGGTGTCACAGTCGCCCTAATTAGGAATAAGCGGTTCAAAAAATGAATGAACGGACAAATGAATATATATATATATATATGTACTGAAAAATGAAAGGGTGGCACAGTGGCATAGTGGCATAGTGGTTAGCATATCAGTTTCACAGCAAGTCTGTGTTCGAGTCCTGGGCTTGGCGAGGGCCTTTCTGTGTGGAGTTTGCATGTTCTCCCAATGCTTGCCTGGGTTTCCTCTAGGTACTCTGGTTTCCTCTCACAGTCCAAAGATTAATTGGTTGTTCCAAATTGCCTGGACGTGTGAGTGTAAAAGGTTATTTGACTGTTGGCCCTGAAACTGGCGTATACCCTACCTTCACCTAGTGTCAGTCGTGATAGCTCCAGCCTCCTTGCAACCCTTGCAGGATTACACAGTTTGGCAAATGAATGAATGAATAAGGCAACTAGTATGTAAATAATAATTCATAATTTTTAACTAGGCGAGGGCAGAATATGATGAAGATGAATGATGAAGATGAATTTTAAACTGATGTGTAAATAAGTTATTAGGTTAGCAAATTAACGTTCATTCTTAAAATAGCCCCCCCCAATCATTCATTACCATCTAAATTGTTTACATGTTGTTTTTTATATGCATTCGAATCATATCATATATAATGTGGCCTTTAAAAAATATTGTATCAGCAGATTTGGATTCACATACTATTACACATTTTATACAAATCAGTGTTAATTCCATTTCTTTTTTTATTACTTAACAGTTATTTTTCTTAAGCTCCTGTTCATTCTGTATTTACTTTTTGGAAATCTTTATCTATATTACGTATTGTTTGGTGTCTAAACCACGGTTATTGTTCACATGTAACAGTCAGTAACAGCAAGTCTACTTCCGGGTTTTTAAGCAAACGACACACCTGCTGTCCAATCACATTGCAGACAAATGCAATTTTGTGACGCCAGACACGCCGGTACGTGTGCCAATGAGGAAAGGCCAGCGTGCCGGTTGCACCCAATCATCATCCTCCAACGAGATGCCCGTGGACCAATAGTGAGCCTCCACGACGGGAAAGCAGTGACCGCTTATATACAGGCGCCGTCATTCATCCCATTTCATATTATACACCAACAGCAAAGGAAGACAGATATTCAGTGTGTGTTAACAGCGATACTAGCAGATTTCTTACTACTATTAACGCCGCGTGGCTTCTCATTTCTTCAGTTTAGTCTTCTACAATATTTACGGTAAGGTTTCTACTGACTTCAGACTTCTTAATTGGCGTTAGGGACATTATGAGATAATGTGTTTTAAAGTGCATTTAAATTCTAATTATGTTAATTAATGTGTATGTATTTGGTATAATTTCAAGTATAACTTAATACAATTGGTTTTGAAATGATAAGTTGTTTTATTAACCGGTTTTCAGTGCATCTCGCGCACGTTCTAGCTTTTTCTGTACCTGCTAACGGTTTGCTAACAATCCAGTACCTCGCATTAGCTTAGCTTAGCGGGGAGAAAGCCGGAAAAGGCAAATTAGAAAACACTTTTGTGAATTACAGAATTATTTTGATTATCAATAACTAACGAGTTTAATTAAGCATTGTTTGTAAACACATTAATTTGGTTTACATGCTAGCATGAGGGTTTTATATTCGTTCATACAGTTAGCATAGTAGCTATGGATTTATAGCTTTTACATTATTTTCTGCTTTTAATTAATTTAGTCGGGCAGTTTTCTGCATGATCGTAAAATAGCTTGAATGCAATAATAAGTTAACAGTTTATTCTACTGTTATAGCCTATATTAGACATTTTTCCCCTTTTCCTCTAAACCCACTTGATTTCAGGGCGGCACCTGCTGTTTCGTCCAATGTAATCATGCCTGTTTTTAAACTTTATTTCTTAACAGAGTGAGGTCAAGTCTGATTGATACCAAGATGAGGTTATTGGGTCTGTTTTTGCTGGTGGTCGGCTGTGTCCATGCTGACGATGATGACAAGAGGGAAAATGTCGGCACTGTGGTGGGCATTGACCTTGGCACCACATACTCCTGGTAAACATGCAGTGCTTTCCTCGTGTATTAGTCTTCAAATCATCTATTTTACTTATTTTGTCAGAGGAATTGATCAAATGTAAAACTTGCTTTGTTTATGTTTAGTGTCGGAGTGTTCAAGAACGGACGTGTTGAGATCATTGCCAACGACCAGGGTAACCGCATCACTCCATCCTATGTGGCCTTCACCAGTGAAGGAGAGCGTCTGATTGGAGACGCCGCCAAGAACCAGCTCACCTCCAACCCTGAAAACACCATCTTCGATGCGAAGAGGCTGATCGGTCGTACATGGGGCGACTCCTCCGTGCAGCAGGACATCAAATATCTGCCTTTCAAGGTGGGTGTTTAGTGTTTATATCGGTTCTTCATCTTATTAGCTGTGTAAATGTTGTCTAAGTGTGACATTCTTATTTAAACCATTCTAGGTTCTTGAGAAGAAGTCCAAGCCCCATATTCAGGTTGAAGTTGGAGCTGGTCAGTCAAAGACCTTTGCCCCTGAGGAGGTCTCGGCCATGGTGCTTACCAAGATGAAGGAAACTGCTGAGGCTTACCTGGGAAAGACGGTATGTTTATTTTTTTTTGTTTAATAATTTGTGAGTCATATTCAGTATCATGAGAGTAATAGCCACTTTTTTTCTTTCTGTGCGTAGGTTACACATGCTGTGGTCACAGTTCCTGCCTACTTCAATGATGCTCAGCGCCAGGCCACCAAGGATGCTGGAACTATTGCTGGCCTTAACGTGATGAGAATCATCAATGAGCCGTAAGCCCCTCCCTGTTTTCTGATTCTTTAATAAACCTCTGACGATCTATCGAGACATTCTTACTTAGATTTCCATTATTGTTGTCTTTGCAGAACGGCTGCTGCTATCGCCTACGGTCTGGACAAGAAGGATGGCGAGAAGAACATCTTGGTGTTTGACCTTGGTGGCGGTACCTTCGACGTGTCCCTTTTGACTATCGATAACGGTGTCTTCGAGGTGGTGGCTACTAACGGAGACACTCACTTGGGTGGCGAAGACTTTGATCAGCGTGTCATGGATCACTTCATCAAGCTGTACAAGAAGAAGACTGGGAAAGACGTGCGCAAGGACACCCGCGCCGTGCAGAAGCTGCGCCGTGAAGTTGAAAAGGCCAAGAGAGCCCTGTCCTCTCAGCACCAGGCTCGCATTGAGATCGAGTCCTTCTATGAGGGTGAGGATTTCTCCGAGACCCTGACTCGTGCCAAGTTTGAGGAGCTCAACATGGTAAGATCTCCTGCAGCTGCTTCTGTTGGCGTTTTATCCCATTTTCAGTTGAAACTTACTTTGAATTAAACTGTTTGCTTCTGTCTTCCAGGATCTGTTCCGCTCCACCATGAAACCTGTGCAGAAAGTCCTGGAAGACGCCGACCTGAAGAAGTCCGACATCCATGAGATTGTCCTTGTGGGAGGCTCCACACGTATCCCCAAGATCCAGCAGCTGGTGAAGGAGTTCTTTAATGGCAAGGAGCCATCCAGGGGCATCAACCCTGATGAGGCTGTAGCTTACGGGGCTGCAGTGCAGGCTGGAGTGCTGTCTGGAGAGGAGGACACAGGTGAGGTTTTCGAAAAATCCTCAGAAAGTGAATGCAGTAGAACCTAGAAAAAAGGAGCGTTGAGCTAATGCTTAGTTTAATTATATCCACAGGAAACATCGTGCTGTTGGATGTGTGCCCCCTGACTCTTGGTATTGAGACTGTTGGAGGTGTGATGACCAAACTCATCCCCAGGAACACCGTTGTACCCACCAAGAAGTCTCAGATCTTCTCTACGGCTTCTGACAACCAGCCAACTGTCACTATTAAAGTTTATGAAGGTAGGATTGATTGTTTTAAAAGATTTTGTTTGTTTTAATACATTCGAGCTGTGTTGTGATCGTCTCTCTCTCTTTTTTCTTTTCTTTCTTCAGGTGAGCGTCCTCTGACCAAAGACAACCACCTCCTGGGCACCTTTGACCTTACTGGCATCCCTCCAGCTCCACGTGGCGTTCCTCAAATCGAAGTCACGTTTGAGATAGACGTCAACGGCATCCTTAGAGTCACAGCTGAAGACAAGGGCACAGGCAACAAGAACAAGATCACCATCACCAACGACCAGAACAGGCTGACCCCTGAAGACATTGAGCGCATGGTAAACGACGCCGAGCGATTTGCGGACGAAGACAAGAAGCTGAAGGAACGCATCGACGCCCGCAACGAGCTCGAGAGCTACGCCTACTCGCTCAAGAACCAGGTGGGTGATAAGGAGAAGCTGGGAGGCAAGCTGTCCTCTGAGGATAAGGAGACCATCGAGAAAGCCGTGGAGGAAAAGATTGAATGGCTCGAGTCCCACCAGGACGCAGATATCGAAGACTTCCAGGCCAAGAAGAAGGAGCTGGAAGAAATTGTCCAGCCAATCATCGGCAAGCTGTATGGCAGCGCAGGCGGTGCACCACCAGAAGAGGGCGAAGATAGTGAGAAGGATGAGCTGTAGGTTGTTGTGATTCCATCTTTAAGCTGTTTGTTTTTTTTCCCTTTCTTTTTTTCCTTTTCCTTTCAGCCCTCCTGATATACTCTTTCCCTCTCTGGAGGGAAACAAGGGACAGATGTATATAGTTGCTGGATTTGATGGACAATTGGGAGGGGAAAGTATAAAGGGGAGGAGCAACCACAAAACCACGATTTACTTCTGAAATGGACTTGGAGCATGTAGAGAGCGTAAGATGTTGCTCTTCACCGAGGTGGAGATTTAGTCAGCCTGGATTGAGGCTTGCTGCTGTTCTCAGGCAGTTGGAGAGGAGTTTTGTGGATTCAGGGTGGGTGGGATATGGGGTGGGCGGGGTTCGACTTCTGTGGGTATGTTGGGTTACGGGCAGACGTCATTGTTCACAAACTCAAGTTATTTATTTGAATCTGGCAAACGTAGAGTACGTTTCTACTGCAACCTGACGGGAATAAATGTTTGATAATAAAACTGCTCGCTGTGTGTGGTCATTCTCCAAAAACCAATCCAAATTTCTGACTTGAAATGGATACAGTTAAATTACATGCACTAGATCAGGAGTGTCAAACTTATTTTCACTAAATGGTTAGGCCCTCGAGAGGCATTTGTCTCTGACAATGCTGAACAGTAACAAGCTAGCTTACATTATTCCTGAATTACGAGTAACTAGCCATTTACTTGAATGGGTTGCTGCCACCTAGTGGCTGGATGCTAGATTACAATTGTGCCATAAATTGTTTAGTCACAAATTTGTGGTTTTAAGAAAAGCACTGATTAAGTCATATTTCTCACATTTGGAGTTTTAGCTGCAAAGTTTTATAAAAATATTTATAGTTTAAAATATATTTTTTATATATATATAGTTTAAAAAATATTTAATTTTCTTCTCCCTTAATTTTAGTTGTATTGAATTCCCACCTGGCAAATTTTGCCTTCCCTATAAACACCAACTATGGAGGATGCACATGCCCCCTGTGTGACATGCAGTGCTACTGCCAGCTGCTTTGAAGGCTGTACAGAATGAGTTGGAGGGCTGGACGTAACCCACAGCCTATTTGATTAACAATATTTTTAAAAACCTTGATGTATGAATTCATCACAATCTTTACAGTGTGATGTTTAAGTGCCGCTGTGCTCCTTATACACTTAATTATAATAACTTCTTATTCTATCCACCCTTTATACATGAGTATTCATTCATCATACATGTCCATCTCCATACAATATTCATATTTATTTTTAAAGTAAACAGCATCATGTTAACACGGTGACTAGACAGTCGTTGAAAATGAGCCCCTGAGTGTCCATCCCTCCGAACACAAAGCACAGATACTTCGTTTCTGCTTTCTCCTCCACGCTGCCGTCTGTCCTTTGTGTCCAAGGCACAATACACATGGAGTGGTCGAGTCGGTTTGGCGGGAGGTCACCTTTAAATGCCATCAGGGTCCAGCGTTGTTTGTCTGGGAGGATAAAAGAAATAGATTCTTCATTATCAGGAGTCAACAATACAAGGTTGAATTTCGGTGTCACACTATTCACGAGTACGGGACATACCAGTCTGAAATTTGTACAGCGAGTTGCTCGCACCGTCTGCTGTCATCCCTCCAAAGATGTAAAGATTTCTCCCCAGAGCCGTGGCGGCGTGAGCTGCTGTTCCTCCAGGAACGTCTCCTTTAGCCTTCACACTCTTCCACTTCATACTCTCTGAAGAACAAGTCGACACAAAAACTACCACTGATATATCAATTTACCCCCTCGGTGAGTGAAAGACAGTGTTGAGTACCTGTATCCAGAGAGAACATGTCAGAGTGGAACTTCTCTCCTGACATCCCTCCGTGGACGTACAGGACGGATCCGACAGCTACGATCGCGTGGCCGTGCCGGGGCGAGGGGGGCTTTCCTTTAGTGTCTGGCTGTGTCCATGTACAGGTTACTATAGACACACATATTAACATGATGCATGATGAGTCTCTGACACAAACAGTATTCATCACTCAAAACACGCTTCACTGTAGTGGAATAATGTCGCCATTCAAAATGGCTTCAAGAAAAGGTGACTACACCCCTTTAAAGTGTCCATCATCCGTGCTAATATTTTATGCTCAAATTCTTGAAGGGTGTAGAGAGTTTAAGGTAAACAGACCTGTGTTAAAGACGTGCACCTGGGGGTCGGTGACCGGTGTGGCCCCTGTCTCTCCACCAGAGAAGACAAACAGTCTGTCTTTAACGCATGCTGAGTTAGTGTGGTACGTCCTTGGGCTCGGAGGTGTCCCTTTCACGTCCACGGCCCGCCACAGAACACTCGCTGCGCACAAGTACATAAAAAACCACCAGTTACTAATAAAATCGACTCAAATCCACTCGTAAGGAAACACAGTACAGTGGATCAGTACGGTATTACCGTTCTTGTGTAAAACCTGAATGCAGTTTCGATTAGCGCTTTGCTCCGCTCCTCCGAATACCCACAGACTGTCAGGCTTGCTCTCAGACACAAAGCTACAGTGTTCATATCTCGCCTGTAGTCCTTCCCATTCAGGAATATCCCACTCATGACTGTCTAAAATTAAGTCAAATAAATAACAAAGTCTTTTCTTTAAATACTTGAAATCATCAATTAAAAGGTTTTTAATTCACATACAACACATCTCCAACTGAGGCAGAATCCATATGATCATGATGATCTAACTCGAGGGTCACGAGACATCAATAAAAACAGCCAGGGAAGTATAATAAAGTGTTAGCCAGAACATTATTACCGAGATTGATGATGGAGGAGTGTGAAAAACTGCCGCTCGGATTGGCTCCCCCGACAATTACGATGTGTCCTTTCCCCCCCGTGGTCGTAGGCACGAACGTGCAAGTGTGACCCACGCTGAGTCCAGGAGCTTCACCTTGGGGCACGAGAGCATACCTGTAGAGTTTAAAGAAGAGAAATTCCCTTAATTGTACCAGTCACAGATAATTATGGGAAATGAACCTGGGGTGTGTGTGTGTGTGTGTGTGTGTGTTTGTGTGTGTGTGTGTGTACCACTGTTTTTCTATGGGTTTATCTTCAGGGCAGAGGATGGGCAGAAGCTCCATGAGTCTACAAGCACCAGAAAGAAAAGAGAGAATCACATCAGTCAGTACGATAAACAATCCACACTTTCATCTATCCATCCATGGAAGGATGTTTACGCATGTCAGGAATGTTGACCTTCTCAATAAATGCTATTCAGAATTGAGAGTCTACTATTCTGAAATAAGAGACAACTATTCAGAAAAAAAGAGATGACTCCCACACAGATGTTCAGGAATGAGAGTCGACTCATAAACATCTATTCAGAAATGAGTCGACTCATAAACGTCTATTCAGTAATTAGAATCGACTCCCAAATGGCTATTCAAAATAAGAGTCGACTCCCAAACCGCAATTCAGAAATAGGAGTCGACTCCCAAGCAACTATTCAGAAATAAGAATCGACTCCCAAAAACTATTCAGCAATAAGAGTCGACTCCCAAACAACTATTCAGAAATGAACGACACATTAATGCTAAAACCACTATTTATTGAACAATATGGCTCCTATAGAGCTATGAGGTGTATTTGAACTGTTTAATGTTATAAGCGACCTGTAACTCATTTTGATATTTCCTAACACCAAATATGAAGGGAAATTATATTCAGCCACCAGGATAATGTCTGACAGCCTCAGTAGGGCTAGAAACCGGAAGTTGCTCTTCATGTTCCGTCACTACCTTATAACTTATTCACATTATGAAGAATCAGATGTACAAAATTAAAACCTACCTTTTGTAGTCAACGGCAAACCGGATAAAGGAGCAAAAACTTTAGCGCACGGCTAAAATCAAAGATATGTCTTGCTAGCGGTTAATTTGGAATGGCTGTGTCTCAAATCATTCCAGGTTGCTGATGGAGTGCGCTGTCCATCCAACAGGCTATCCGGATGGTGCCACGTGACCTTTTAGCGTGCACATTAGATCACCATTTTGTTCAAAGAGAGTATTTGTTTGTGTGCTGCGACTGTTCCCCCTTACACGTTTGGTGAAATTTAAGTTTTACTGGTATATAACTTGTTGTTCGGTTAAACTTATAACTGATAAAACCGTCACAAAGCAGGTTGCATCTCACCAAAACGGCGGCGCCCTGTAGACACCGCTGTAGGGAGCAGAAAACCATTTGGAATCCGGCCGAAGCTTGTTACCTGGGCAACCTGCGCTTCTTCTGTGAAGTTTATTTCTGGTGCGCGCGTAATTTGAATAGAAACAGCTGCCGTCGCCATCTAGCGGATAATCGTGGAAACGGCTCAACACCGACAATTTTTTTGAAGTTCTTATAAAATATTGAACAATTCCAGCCCTGCACATCACTTAATTCTTGTTTTCAGCCTCGAGACAGTACTTGACTTTAATTGCATACAACATGCATTTGGATAAAATATTCGACATTAATTTAAAAACAATGTTTGGGTCACACCAAGGCGGCACAGCGGCGGGTGTGTCTGACGCCCATCTCTTCCGACTCTGGGTGAGGGCAGGGTGCTCTCTGAACAGCTCGCCAGACCATCACAGGGCAACACCACAACCTTCACCCTCACATCCACACCTATGGCAATTAGGAACAGCCTAATGTGCATGTTTTTGGACTGTGGGAGAAAACCGGATTACCCTGAAAAAACCCAGGCAAGAACGGGGGAAACATGCAAACTCCATACAAAAATGCTGGAGGATTCGAACCCAGGACCTTTGTGCTGTAAGGCAGATGTGCTAACCACTACACCACCCTACCACCCACAATAATAATAATAATAATAATAATAATAATAATAATAATAATAATAATAATAATAATAATAATAATAATCATAATTGTTATTCATTGGTTATTACTATTATTATAATAATTATTATTATAATTATTATTATTATAGTTGTTCCTTACTTAACATTTATGATGGTATTGTGCCAATTTAATCTATTTTAACAATCCGAGCCAAGCCAAGCACCCATGAGACAGAACATGCAGGGGTCGAGTCCCACATACACATGTAGAGCTACTTCCTGATGATGACGTGATTGACCGAATCTTGACAGTTGAATGTTTAAAGATTCCATACCACATGAGGTCACTGTTAGAAAAGCGATGAGCGTGAGAGATGTTTTTTTTTCACACACAGCTGGAATTCTGACTCAGGGTTCCTCCACTGTATTTGAAATTACTTGCCAGATGTTTTCTTGATTTGAGCGACTCAGAGATTGTCTCAGATGTGACATGGTCCAGAACTTACAGTTGGGGGTTCAATAGGAATGTGGAGGAAATGTGTAGACTGTCTGATTGTCTATCATGAAATGCCCCCCTGTTCACCACCAGCCAGCCTCTTTCCACCCCTGCCATCTCAATTAAACCCCTGCCAGTCCCTGTCCACCCCTTTCACCCTATTTCTATTCTGCTAACCTTCATGTACCTCTGCCCCTCGATCCTCTGCTGCTCCCCTCTGCCCCTCTGCCCCTCCATCCTCTGCTGCTCCCCTCTCCCCTCTGCCCCTCAATCCTCTGCTGCTCCCCTCTGCCCCTCGATCCTCTGCTGCTACCCTCTCCCCTCTGCCCCTCGATCCTCTGCTGCTACGCTCTCCCCTCTGCCCCTCCATCCTCTGCTGCTCCCCTCTCCCCTCTGCCCCTCGATCCACCCCTACCCCTATTCTATCCGTTTCCCACCCTGCCACTCTTATCTACCTCTGTTCCTCTATTCTCCCTCTGTCAGTCTCTTTCTATTCCTGCCCCCTTCAACCACCCCTGCCACCCTATTTCCACATTACCACTCTCTATCTACCCCTTTTCTACCCCTTTTCCTCTATCCTGCTTTCCTCATTACCCTTGAGTGTGCTGTGTGTTATTTCATTGCCAATGGCAGCAAGGTGTAACAGTGCTGGTCCTCTCTCTCTCTCTCTCTCTCTCTCTCTCTCTCTCTCTCTCTCCCTGTTTGTCTCTCTTCTTGTCGGTGTATCTCTGTCTGTCTGTCGGTCTCTCTGTCTATTTGTTCGTCTAACTGTCTGTCTGTCTCTCTATTTCTCTGTCAAAATGTCCATCTGTCTTTCTGTCTGTCCCTCTCTCTCACTTTCTATCTCTCTGTATGTCTGTCTCTCTCTTCCTGTCTGTCTCTCTATGTCTGATTCTCTCTCTCTTTCTTTCTTTGTTTGTCTGACTGTCTGTCTGTCTTTCTGTCTGTCTCTTGGACTCTCTCTGCTTTTTTTTCTGTGTGTCTTTTTCTGTCTCTCTCTCGCTCTGCCTGTCTGCCTCTCTCTCTCTCTTGCTATGCCTGTCTGCCTCCCCCTTTCTCTTTCTCTCTTTCTCACTTTCTCACCCTTTATCTCATTCTCTCTCTTGCTCTGCCTGTCTGCCTCTCTCTCTCTCTGTAACTCTCTCTCTCTCTGTAACTCTCTCTCTCTGTGACTCTCTCTCTCATTCTCTCTCTTACTCTCTGTCTTTCTCTCTCTCGCTCTCTTTCTCTCTCTCTCGCTCTCTCACTCTCTCTCTCACTCTCGCTCTCTCTTTCACTCACTCTCTCTTTCTCTGTGACTCTCTCTCTCTCTCTGTGACTCTCTCTTACTCTCTTTCTCTCACTCTTGCTCTCTCTCTCTCTCACTCTTGCTCTCTCTCACTCACTCTCTCTCTCTCTGTGACTCTCTCTCTCACTCTTGCTCTCTCTCACTCACTCTCTCTCTCTCTCTGTGAGTCTCTCTCTTTCTCTCTCTCTTTCTCTCTCTCTCTCTCTGTGACTCTCTCTCTCTCTGTGAGTCTCTCTCTTTCTCTCTCTCTCTCTCTCGCTCTCTCTCTGTGAGTCTATCTCTCTCTCTCTGTGACACTCTCTCTCTCTCTCTCTGTGGGTCTCTCTC
>JBCNYG010000005.1:13524006-13539021 GCA_039654305.1 Porochilus rendahli | reverse complement strand
AACAACAACAACAATAATAATAATAATAATAATAATAATAATAATAATAATAATAATAATAATAATAATAATAATAAAAATATTATTATTAATAATAATAAACTCACTTATTGCTCAGGAGAATTGCTCATATTGTGGCTCAGTTGTTCACATTGTCATTGTTGCCTCACAGCAAGAAGGATATGAGCTAAAATCTCAGTCAAGGGCCTTTCTGTGTGGAGTTTGCAATTTCTTCTGGTTTTGCATGGGGTTCCTCTGAGTACTCCAGTTTTCTGTCACAGTCCAAAGATATGCACATTAGGTTAACAGACTACTTTAAATTGCCCACAGGTATAAATATGAGTGTGAATGGTTGTTTGTTTCTGTGTTATCCCGGCCACTGATTGGCAATCTCTTCCCCCAAAGTTAGCTTGGATTGGGCTGGCTTTAGACATCACTTGCTTATGAGTAGAAACAAATTTATTAAAACTGTAACACAACTTCAGTGATGGGCACAAGCAAGAATTGGTCTCACCACAACAGTCTGTGAATGTAAATTGAAATAATTTTCAGAACAGTGCTGAATGAGGTCTAGATGCAACACATGAAGTAACAAGCACACTGTGATGTGGCTTCATGTGAAAGAACAGTTATGCTTGGTAATGGTAAAAAAACACTGTCACCTGCTGTTTACCAATAGTGCCACTCCTTATGAAAATATATGAAAATTTTCAACTTCAAGCTCACAGACCCTTTTGGAATCTCCTTTGTGGCATTTTCTAAATGCCAAATCCATTTTGATTTTTGACTGGAGAAAAAGCTCTATTTTTGACACATTTGACAATAAATCCAAATTTCTAGTGGTGTTTAGTGTACGCTAGGGGCTTCAATTTGTGGTGAGATAAAATAAACACACAATAGTTTGTTGACATAGCTTTGGCATTAAAGTGATGATTAGAATAGATTTTTACCAGCGGAAACAATTTTACGCCATTAAAAAAACTGTAAGTCTTTCATTTTCTATATGAGTCAGTGTCTCTCAGTGCAAGCAGCAACATAAATGTTAATGGCACCTCCTGGAAAGTAAGGGTGTCGATATAAAGTTAAAGTCTGTGCAACTTTATGGTATGAGCTTTGACATACTACTTTTGGAACTACTAGACTTGTATAAAAGCAGCTTGGACACGTAGATTCCACCACACCGGAGCATCTACGCAGCCTCGGATTGCTACGTCGGCTACATCCAGCGGCCAGCGATGCAGCAGAGCCTCGTACCAGCAGTGTCCGCCAGCAGGGGAGATGGAGGCGGTGCAACAGAAAGCGGAAGCAGGAGTGTCGAGCAGGGCTAACAGCTAAGCCATTGACTAACCTGTTTAGAGCACCACTACCCTCCATCCTGCTCTCCAACATTCACTCCCTGGAGAATAAATTGGACCACAAAGGCTGAATATAACTACCAGACAGGAAATGAGGGACTGCTGCGCTATTATTCTCTCGGAGACCTGGCTGAATCCATCCGTAATGGATGATGCCGTTAACATGGATTGGCTAACAATATTCAGGTTGGAGAGAAGCAGCTCTCTCACTGGTAAATCCCAGGGTGGCAGTGTTTGCTTATAGATCAAAAACAACTGGCGCAGCAACGCAGAGGTGATTTCAAGTCACTGCTCTCCTGATGTGGATCTACTTACTGTAAACCTTTGTAGACCTTTCTGCCTACCTTGGGAATTCATTGTTATATTCATCGCAGAAGGGTACATCCCTCCCAGTGCAAACACCAGAGAAGCCCTGAGTGTTCTCTACTGTTCCATCAGTGACCTGCAATTTGCACATCCAGAGGGAGTTTTCATTGTGGCAGGGGACTTCAATCAGGCCAATATGAAAACTGTATTTCCTCTCTTCTACCATTATGTGGATTTTGCCACAAGAGGTGAGAATACACTGGACCTGTTTTACAGTAACATCAAAGGGGCATTCTAGGCAGCACCCCGCCCCCAACTTGTCTCCTCAGACCATCTCTCCGTGATGCTAATTCCTGCATACAAGCCCCTACTAATCAGTAAAAGGTGAAGCAGGTGAGGGTTTGGCCTGCAGGAGCCATGGAAGCATTACAAAACTGTTTCAAGCGCACAGACTGGGACATGTTTACATCAGCTGCTAAGGACATCCAGGCGTATGCTGAGTCAGTGTCTGGGTACATACAGAAGTGCACGGAGGATACTAGCATGTTCTACACATGGGCCAATGAGAAACCCTGGATGACCAGTGAGGTATGTGCAAGGCTGAAATCACAGAACAACGCTTTCAATTCCATTGACATGGTGGCATTGAAAACAGCTAGAGTCAACCTGAACCAGGCCGTAAGACTCACAAAGCATTCTCATGGTCGAAAAATGCAGGACTTTTCAATGACCCCACAAACAGCAGAAAATGTGGCACGGCATCCAAGCTATTACCAATTGCAAGGCCCCGCCCTGATAAGAACAACATCAGTTTCCTCAACAGTTTAAACAACCACTTTGGGAGGTTTGAAGCACTAAACACCACCCCAGGAAAAAAAATCTATTCATTGTCCAGATGAACAGTCACTCTGCATGGACCCAGCTGATGTCTGGAGAACCCTGAGGAAGGTTAATCGAAAGCAGCTGGCCCCAACAACATACCAGGAAAGGTGCTCAAGGAATGTGGTGACCAGCTGGCTGGAGTTCCCACAGACATTTTCAACACTTCATGGCACCAGGCTGTGGCACCATTCTGTTTCACGACTGCCATAATTGCCTCAGTGCATACAGGTGGAGAAAAATGTCTCCATTGTCATATCCCTGAGCACCCAGGGCTGTATCCTGAGTCCGCTGCTGTTCACGCTGTTGACCCACGACTACTGCGCCAGGTTCATTACTAACAACATTGTGAAGTTTGCAGACGTCACGACAGTAGTGGGCCTCAATTTAGTAACAACAATGAACAGACCTACAGAGAGGAGGTGAAATATCAAGCAAACTGGTGTGCAAATAACAACTTGGAACAACAGCAAAAACCAGCACAGCCACACTCCACTCACCATCAACAACTTAGCAGTGGAGATCGTCAGCAGCACCAGGTTCCTGAGAATGTAGTTACCAGACTCTTTGAACTGGTAAAATCACTGGTACACTTGTAAAGAGGCCACAGCAGCGTATGCACTTTCTGTGCCTGAAAAGAGTGCACCTACTCACTCCCATTGTACAACCTTCTACAGAGGGACTATAGACAGCATACTGACCAGCTGCATCCCAGTTTGGTCAGAATCCTGTAGTACTTCTGACTGGAAGTCCATACAGAGGGTGGTGAGGACAGCGGAGGAAATCATTGGCACCTCACTTCTTCCCCTCAAGAACATTGCAAAGAAACACTCTCTGACCAGGGCTCAAAACATCACCAGAAACCCCTCCTACCCTCACCATGGACTGTTCTCACTGCTGGCATCAGGAAGGACATTCCGCAGCCTACGGAGTAGAACAGCCAGGCTCAACAATAGTTTCTCCCTTTATGCTATAAGACTGCAGAACACATTAAATTATTCCTCCTTCCTCTTCCATACATCCCCACACACCTAATAAGGACTGCACCACTAAGGACCTCTGTGACATATTACTGTGCAATATTACACTGTAAATAGACTGTGAAATATTTTTATCTTTCTATATATTTATCCTTCAATATATTTGTCTCGGTGCCATATTACTGTGTAATATCACACTACAACTAGACTGTGCAATGTAGTAATCTTTCATTTATCTTTTATACAAATGTTTTTAAAAGTATATTTATTACTTTTTATTTTATTAATATTTTTCATATTATTCCTGCTGTGCTCTGAGCCACTGCATTGAAATCTTTCTTTTAGATTCATTCATTCATCATTCATTTTCTGAACCGCTTATTCCTAATTAGGGTCGCGGGGGGGGCTGGTGCCCATCTCAGCCGACTCTGAGCGAGGGCGGGGTACACCCTGGACAGCTCGCCAGGCCATCGCAGTTTCTTTTAGATCTTTCTTTTAAATTAAAATTTTGATTTATATCTAAATGACAAATAAAGTCTGTCTAAGACATGGTTTGGTGGCAACCAATCTAGTTCATTTCAAATTAACTTATAGCTTCCTATTTCAGAATCCACTTAAAAAACCTGGAAAGGGTCATTGGCAGGGCAGCCACAGTGCATTTTGATGCCCCCGCTGCTTTTGTTCTAAATGCACCAATACAATGTCATAATATACTGTACATCAGTGTACTTCCTGCTAATCATCCATCTTATTCTGATCACTGGTCTGAACTCTTGATGCCATTCATTTAATTGAATTTACTAATTAAAACTGTTATATAAATTTTTTTAGGTTGTGTAGTTATTACAAAGAGGAACTACTGTAAACGAGAATGGAGCATTCTAATGTCACTTCCTCTCAGTGACTTCTCAGAGATCCACAAAATAAATAGTGAAGAACAGTGGCAATATTATGTACTGCCAGACAAAGCAAGAAACAGAGGCTTGCTGAATAATTAGTGCTATGCACTATAATGAGATACAAACAAGAGTGCTATCTATGAATAAATGGGTAAAAGGGTGGACAGTCTTCACATAGCTATCTTTGATACTCGAGTGCAAGCAAAGACCATAGCTGTCCATGACACTTCTTGAGAAAAATTAAACAAGCATAATAAGAAAACAGCATGAAAATGCTGCCTTCACATTCAAAGAGGGGAAAATAGGTTTTACAAATCAGATTCCCTCCATTTGTGCTGAGGAGGAGACCTGTCTTAGATGATAGCAGGGACAAAAAGTGTCCTTACTGTGGAAGAGAAGGTTGGAGCTCAGGTGAAGATAGAGAGGTCAGAAATAGCACAGACTTGATCATGCACTCAGAGACAAATGGAGCTCTTTTTATGCCAGTTCTGCATTTTCTCCATTTCAGAAAGATACTTTTCAGAGAGGGGTTTTCTCTTATTCCCTACATTCCCTACATCTGCATCTTTTTCATCCCCTCCATTTTTAATCTTGCTCTATTTCCTGCTCTACTTGATGTTCTCTGAACACTTATACAGTATACACTCATTGTCCGTTTTAATAAGAGCCCCTGTAACCTGCTCATTTATGCAGTTATCCAATAATAAAGCAGCAGCACAAATTCATGCAGACACAGATCTGCATAAAATCATGCAAATACAGGTCAAGAGCTTCAGATAATATTCACAACAATCATAGGAATGGTGAAAATAGCACAAACCTGCAGTTCCAGTTCCTGTATTTACACCAATCAGGCATTAAACCATTATGATGTATTAAGCAGAAAGTGAACGGTCGGATCTCAAAGTAAATGTGTTGGAAGCAGGAGATGATCAAGTGTAAGAAGCTGTGTGACCTTGAAAAGGACTACTGGGTACATTCGTCTCCAAAATGTTTATGGCTATAATAGAAAGGTGTCAGAACACCTGCACATTGCTGCGTATGGGGCTACCCATCCACAAATCAATTAGGTGTTGTTTAAGTCGAATTGGTGTATCTGTTTCAGGTTTTTAGTTTGTTTGTTTGTTTTTTAAACAGAAGTCATCCTCATGCTTACACAATGACTAAATTTACATTTATATTTACAACATTTAGCAGATGCTCCAGATCGACTTACACAAGTGCTGTAAACTCACTATCAGTACATATATTCTTATACTGGTTCATCTTGACACAGACTAAGTATACCGTCAGTCAAACTCAGTGGGTAGGTGTTGGGCATACATGTTTTTTTGGTTTGTTTGTTTATTTTGAGCGTGTGTGTGCATGTAAAACTAGTAAGTGCTAAGCTAATCTAAGTACTGCCAAAAAAGGTAGGTTTTCAGCAGCCATTTGAAGACTCCCAGTGACTCAGCTGTCCGGACATCCAGAGGAACTTTATTCCACCACCTTGGAGCTAGAACAGAGATGAGCTTAGATGCATTTTTCCATTGTCCCTTGGTAGAAGGAGGGACCAGGCTAGCAGTGATAGAGGATCTGAAAGGAGGTGGTGCAGTGCGGGGGGTGATATGTGCTTTGAGGTTGGAGGATGCAGGTCCATTTTTGGCTCTGTAGGCAAGCATTAGTGTTTTAAATCTAGTGGAACCAGCTTCAGGAAGCCAATAGAGAGATAGTAGCAGTAGAGTGGTGTAGGGAAATTTGGGAAGGATAAAAACAAGCCATGTAGCTGCATTGTGGATCAGTTACAAAGGTCAAATTGTGCTCAAAAGTAGACCTGCAGGAGTCAGTTGTGGTAGTCTAGTCTTGAGATGATAAGGGACTGAATAGGTATCTGAGTGGCCTGAGTGGAAAGAAATGGATGAATCATTCGGATGATAAAGGAGAGAAATCGACTTGATCGAGAAAGATTAGTGATATGAGAAGAGAAGGCAATTGTCCATGGTTACTCCAAGGCTTCATGAAGTGACTGAAGGAGAGATCACGGAGTTGTTCAAGGAGATTGCAAGATCTTGATGTGGGGATGAACTGGGATGAACAGCAATTCAGTCTTGCTGGGATTAAGCTTCAACTGGTGATATGCCATCCATGAGGAGATACTTGCCAGACATGCACAGATCCTGGCAGGAACATCAGTGTCTGAGGGAGGAAAAGAGATAACATGTTGAGTGTCATCTGCATAGAAGTGGTATGAGAACCCATGTGAGGATATGACATCACTGAGAGACCAAGTTTAAACAGAGAAGAGAAGTGGACCAAGAACTGAGCCCTGGAGAACGCCAGTGGAAAATCAGCATAGAGAAGATGTGGATCCCCTCGGTGTAAGCTGATATGAGCGACCTTCCAGGTAGGAAGCAAACCGTTGCCATGCTAAACCACAAATTCCTTTTTTTTTCCTAGGCTACACATTGTCGGATGCAGCTTGGACAGCAAAACACACTAAGAGAAAGAACATGGCATGCAGGATTTATCATCATTAGTATTATATTGTCAGTATGAATATGCATTTTAATAAGAAAGATGAAGCTACAATTTGGGTTCTCTGATAAGCCTGTGAGAAGGTAACTATGGGAGGGAAAAGCAATTTATTTAGCTCTTTCGGAAAGACAATAATCTAACTGTCAACTGACCAAAGCTTTGGTCTCTTGACGTTCAGCAAATGTATGTCAGGGAATAAAAACTTATGATAATTTGTCATACACAGCTTAGTTTTAGCATATGATAGTTACTGGGTAAATAGACATAGAAGTACAAGTGATAAAATGGGACAGCCTGCACTGGTTACTTCTTACTCAGTATTAATGTCAAAAGCTACTTTTGTACACCATGTTATAGAATAGAGTCTCCAGCCTCCCTACAACAATAATAAATTTATGAGGCAGTTCAGAAAATTAAATAGAATGAAAAATATCCTGACATTATCACGGTGCAATCTTTCAGGATAAAAATACAGAACAGAAGCCATTACACAAAAACTCTGCCTATATTAACAAACATGCCTATTTTATGTGAATGTGCATCATAAATGTGAATATTGATTGCAGAGGCTTCTAAAAAACATATTAAACACTGTATTGCATTGGTTAACAGTAGTTTGTCAACCATGCCATTCCTTGATAATTTAAAGTTAAACCTGATTTTTTACCTTGCATTTTTATAACAGCCCTCCCATGGACAAATTGCTCAATACCATTGCAAAGTAGAGATCCTAAGCTTTCCAAACCTTGTACTGGTTGAAGTCATATGTTGTAACTATGATGTGGTTTACAAACACAAAGTATCCAAATTTCTGGGTTCACAAAGTTAACAAAGGTTTGCTTGTCACTACTCTTCAACTTCTATCAAAGTAAAGCACATGTTCCTGAAGTCTGCAAATGCAGTAGTATTTTTGGTGTACTGTGCATCTAACCTGTTAATAACAATTGCAGCAACAAATGATACAAACAACAAATGGTGTAACAAAGATGTCGTTATGGAAACATGTTATAAACATGTTTCAGCAGTGTAAAAAACCCAGTCTTTAGAATGCTTTGTTGCAACAAGTAGCAAGAGTAGTTTTCACTTCCAAGTGCATGCAGCTCATCATTTTAGTGTGAATTGGCTTTTATAGAAAAAGATGAAAAGATAATAGAGGAGAGCATGAACAGATAATAAATGATCTAAATTCAATAAACATGCTGTGCTTTGTTCTTCCTTCTCTGATTATCTACAGAAAGACAAAGAGTGAATTTTCATCCATGCTCGACTTCCTACACTAGATATTTTGACATCCACAGTATGACAGATTGTGCATTTTAGGCAATTATGTTTTACAGATTACAGAGAGGTGCTTTCATTAGACTACTGAGGAGCAGAGCTGTAAATTACAGCCCATTTGATCGCACCATTAAAACACACTTTCCTGCTTCTGGTCAGCTGTTCCTGAAATTAGTGTCTGATAAGCAGCAGACTGCAAATTGAAGCAAGACAGACATGAATCAGCATATGATTACTCTCACAAAGGCACCAAAAAGATTTTATTAACATGAAGTAATAGTACATATTGATATTGTATCCTGCAAAATGTATTTTCTGATATCCTTGAAGGACTCAATCCAATAAGCATATTCATAATTCATAAATGATCTTAAATCATAATAGACCCTGAAAGGCAGGAAACCGAAATCTAAATCTCTCACTCACTCACTCACTCCCTGAACAACTTAATCAGTACTAAGGTCATGAGGAAGCTGGTGCCTATCTCAGTCGACACTGGTCGAAGACGAGTAAACAGATCGCCAGACCATTGCACGGCCAAAACACACACAACCATTCACACTTCCACTCAGACGTAGGTTTTATTTGGAGCTGATTAGCCTAATACGCATGTCTTTGAGCTGTGGGAGAAAATCTGAGTACCCAGAGGAAATCCATGCAGGGAGAACATGCAAATTCCACACAGAAATACCTGAGCCAATGACTCAAACCCAGGACCTTCTTACTGTGAAGCAATTTAAATTAAAATAGATTAAATAAAATAGTGTCCTTTTTGCTAATGTAATGGTAGATGAAGCAAACATTTTTATTATATAGCAACCAACTCACCTTAAGTGCATATTGGTTAATTATCCCAAGATAGCAAATGAATCTGATCCCGCTTTCATTGTGTAGTACATTATATATATTGTGATATACTTTTATATTAATATCATTCTGCTTTTCATTTGGACACAAACTGCAATTCTACATTCTACAGACTGTATGACAAATTCTCCTTTTTTTCATCCATTATTCTTCATACCAGCACATAACATATTAATAACATATTAATAACATATTAATATTATGCTTTGAGCCATAGGGGTTGTTGCAGTCTTGAATGACGTTTTAAATAATGACAGAGTGTAAAATAATGAAGTTAGCACATGTTTAAGTTTTCCCTCTGGGCTGTATAATCAGGCCATAAACACAAGGTGTATCATTGCATGCTGGGCTTTCTGATTAACTTGCCTTCCCTTACTGGCTCACCATACACAGACCCGTCCCGTTATGCCTCCCAGTGCACTAAGCACTCACTAAGCTTTCAGTTGTCAAGAGGTGACTAATCACAGAAGAGCTAAGAACAGAGAAACAAGGTGAAAAGATCATAGCTGGGAGGAGGAAGCCAAGCAGGCCATCCAGCACACACAAACTTAAAATCAACTTTTTAGAGGGAGGTGGGAACACAGCTTATTGAAAAACTGTGGACTTTTTTGGATCAGTAATTCTACCGGTGTCTGAAATTAAAAATAACGGTCTGAAATTTTTTATTATATCTGACATTTGATGAACTGATTCACATGTTTTATTAATGCAATTTAACAAACACACAGAATGTGCAAATATGAAGTTAATTTAAAAAACCCCACAGATTTGAAAATAATGAAATGAAATGAAACACAAGAAAAATGTCTACATTTTATGAGCAATACTTACAGGTTAAAAGAGAGAAAGAAATCTATTCAAATGCTTGTTTAGCTTCTGGCACACTCAATTAAGTATACACTTAAGTACACACTTCAACTGAGAGCAACGGCCATCCAAAAAGGTTTAGTAGTCAAAACCATTTCCCCCAGAATGGAAATGGAGGAGATTTCAGAAGGCTAATAACCCTAGACCATTGCATAGTCCACAGAGGCAGAAGGCCTTATGAATGCTTGTTCCAGATTTTTTGCTTTACAAATATGCCAGCACGTTAGAGCCAGGGCTGGCAAAATGTTTAAAGTTTCATTTCTTTAGGATTAAAATAGATTATAGGCATGATGCAGAGGATCTGGAGAAAACAAACTGATAAATTAATGGTGGTGAGTTATAAGCAGATTTTGATTTATAATTATGTTCATCCCCAAGGCTCAGAATCCACACAGTGAAAAACAACAAACTGCATGTTAATTTTCTTTTCATGAATTGCCGTTGTTGTACAAATATTCAGTGGTATCCAAAAATGTGAGATCGTAAGATTGCACCCCCACCCCATTAAATAAATAAATAAATAATGCAGTTTTGGTGTGTAACTTCTTCAGAGTTGTCTTAGGCCTCTTGACATTGTCTCTAAGAATAGTCCTAGCAGTGCTAAACCCTTACAACTCTTACCATTGATAAATCCTTTTGTACCCATCTCCTGACTTGCGCTGCAACCTTATCAGTGAGGGCTTTTGACAGTGCCTTGCCACCCATAGTTGATTTTGGTTTGACTTGTTTGCTTTCAGTTACTGCTCTAGGAATAGCGTTTTTTTTATGCTAAACTAGCCCGAATGATTAAAGTTGATCAGCAGTGGAAACCAGTTAGCTTGGTTTGCAATGGAGAAATTGATTAGCTACACTTGATAGAGTTTGAATATTTTTAGAAGATGGAGGTTTCTTTAACTATCTCAGTGAGTTTTACTTTCATTATTTCTGATTTGTTGCTATATCTTTTAATTGCATGTTATAAAATACATTTAGTTAGTACATCTATGAAAAATGTCTGTGTGTGTCTTCATTTTAGACTACAAAGCTACAAAATACTTTGAAGGGTTCAATTCCTTTCCATATTAACAGTATATTAAGAAATGAAGACTGTGAGCCTTACCTCGGGTTTACACTGGGTCATGATGTCCGTGATCTCCATAATTTCAGAGGATCGTGATGAGCGTGGGGGATTGCGGGATCGAATTGTAATGATCTTGATTGAACTTTGTGGATTTGAATATTGAGTTAATATATTGGTTAAAGTTTCACATAGGAGTGCACAATGAAATTAGTAATACACACAAGTTTCCATTATAGTTAAATGGTGCTTTTTATGAGATATTGAGTGTTTTACTTAACTAAAAATAGTAATTTAAGGCTGATACAGTGATGTAAAATTAGCCTGCAACAGGATTGTTTGTTTACTGTTGATACACCATTTGATGGTTGTATGATTGTTACATCATACAATGTAAACACAAAAGAAAAAAAGTTGAATCATCATGATGTGTTTTACATTCACTGGTATTCTAAAAATATTGTTATTGTAATATATTTATTAATATCTTTATTATTACTGAAGATGGAATATTAAACTTTAAAAGGTCTGTGGCATGTAAACATAGTAAACATACTACAAAGATATTTTTCTCAATGCCTGTTTTTAAGAAATAAATTATCAGATTAAACAGTAAAATTTATGTTTTAGAATTTCTGGAAAAGTAAGTATCCGAATATGTATGTAATTGATTATTTATGCAACATTATTTAAAAGAGAAAATGTGTTGTTCCTGTATTCTGGCAGCACAGGAGGCAGAGGAGTATGAAAAGGTTGAAACAAAAAATTCTGCTTAGGTTTATGGTTAACAGCCTCTCAATGCCAGATTCCCATCAGGTCACCTGCGATCGATAGTAGCGTCAGTCTTAAACACAAATACATTCATCTCCTTTCCTAAAGCTCAGATCTTTACACTGCCGCTTATCTTCTCCTGGCAAGTGGGTGATGTATCATTTCATATTTCTCTTGATAATATCAGCAGGCTAGATAATAAAAATGGTAAAATGGTTGTCTTTTTGTTTGGATCAAAACAAGACAAAAATATATGCATCCAATGCATTCAGTCAATACAAACAATCCTTTTTGTATTTTAAATGTTACATTTTAAAAAGATTATTGTCATGGTTTTCCACTTCTATATTTTTGCATATATTTCTGACAGTTTATTTATTTAATTTTTTCTTGAGGTAAGATTTCATGAGAATATAGCTTTTCATATTATATCAGCATTGTATCCTTACAACTTAAAGATACATATATCGTTTTAATAAGTTTACACATTTAAAATTGTAAAATGAAAAATCGGGTCAAATCTTTTATCCACCCATGTACCACAAATAAATGAATAATTTTTATTTTGAATATGTAAAAAACAAACAAACAAAAAGAGTAGACAATAAACAGTACTTATAAAATAAAAAATATAATAAATAACAATATAAATCAATTAATTATTTAAAAAAGAGTAATGAAAAGAAAAACAGCAACCGTGATAATGATGATTATGATGATAGTAATAATAAAAACTCGTATTCATTTCTAAATCTTTGTGCACATCTCATACAGAGGGGCCCTGTGCGGTGGAAGATGTACAACAGGCCCCATGTCCCAATGGCCCTCAGGACTACACAGTGGCACTGACTTCACATGTCATGAAGACCCGAGAGACTCATACTGGATCAACTCCGACCCATGGTTAGTCCACATATGGACCCCCCTTCAGTTCGCTTACCAGCCCTGTCTTGGAGTTGAGGGCGCCATCATCTACCTGTCACCATCATCTACATCCACCTGGACCAGCCAGCAAGCAGTGTGAGGGTTATGTTTTTTTACCTTTCCAGTGCATTCAATACCATCAGGCCAACCCTTCTGGGTGGGAAGCTGACATCGATGCAGGTGGATGCCTGTCTTGTGTCCTGGATTGTGGACTACCTTACTGGAAGACAATAGTATGTGCAGTACCACTGCAGCACTGTGTGTCGGACACAGCAGTCAGCAATACCGGAGCACCACAAGAGACCGTCCTCTTTCCTTTACTCTTCACCCTCTACACAAGTGACTTCAGCTACTGCACAGAGTTCTGTCTCTGCTGTAGTTGGATGCATCAGTGGAGGTGAGGAGACAGAATATAGGGCTGCTTTGAATTCTTTCTTCACATGGTGTGTGCAGAATCATCTGCAACTTAATGTGAAAAAGACCAAGGAACTGATTGTGGGTTTTAGGGGATCCAAAACACCAGAGACCCCTGTTTCCATCCAGGGAGTCAGTGTGGAAATGGTGGAGGATTACAGATACCTTGGAGCTCATATTGATAATAAACTGGACTGAGTCAAGAACGCTTCTGCACTTTACAAGAAGGCCCAGAGCCGTCTCTATTTTTTGAGGTGGCTAAGGTCATTAAACATCTGCCGAACAGTGCTTAGGATGTTTTATGAGTCTGTTGTGGCCAACGTTATCATTTATGCTGTTGCATGCTGGGGCAGCAGACTGATTGTTGCAGACGAAAACAGACTGAACAAACTGATCTGCAAAGCCAGTTAATTTGTGGGGATGGAACTGGACTCTGGTAGTGACAGAAAAGCAAATGTTGTCCAAAATAAAGACAATACTGAACAATACCTCCCACCCGCTTCACAACCTGCTGATCATTCACAGGAGAGTGAGAGACTAAATGCTCCTTTGAATGACGAAAGGAAATCATTCCTACCTGTCGCCAATAAACTGTACCACTCCATATAGCAACAACATTCACTGTTATACATTTGCATTTTGCCCCACACTTACATGCTACTGTTTATCATATTGATAATACTATACATATCACTCACTGACAGGATTCATTCTATATCTGTTTATATAGATATTATTAACTTCTAGTTTTACACTTTGGATATATAGATATTTAATTTCAATTTTAACAATACTGAGAAGTTTAAATAATATAACTAAACAATTAAAACTGAAGAAAATTGTTTTCAAGATCTTTTATGAAATGTAATCCGATTGCATAGGAATATTATAAAATGCATATTATAAATGAGGGAAAAGTTAGGACACCCCCACATTCACCGGCATTTAAAATAGCTCAACTCACACACAGGTGTATCACATCAGGTGCACATGATTAGAAGATCATTACTCCACATTTTAAATGAGGCTTGCCGTATTTAAACATCAGACATTTAGTTTGGTGTGTTCATGACTGCTGAAGTGAGAGTAAGCACCATGACCCTTCAGAAAGAAAACTGTTGCAGCTTATCAGTCTGGAAAAGGATTGAAAAGATCTCAAAAGATTTTAAAAATCAGCCATTTCACTGTCCGGAAAATAGTCAACAAGTGGAGGGCTTTCAAAACGCCTGCCAACATGCCCAGGTCTGGTCGTCCTAGCAAGTTCACCTGGAGAACAGACCTCAAGGTGCTAAAAGAGGTCTCCAAAAACCCTAAAAAGTCATCATGGGATCTACAGCAGGTTCTGGCTAGTATTGATGTGACAGTGCCTCTACAATCAGAAAGAGACTACACAAGTTTAACTTGCATGGGATGTGTGCAAGGAGGAAACCTTTGCTCTCTAAGAAAAACATTAATGCCAGACTGAAGTTTTCCAGACAGAATTTAGACAAAGGCCAGAGCTTCTGGAATAATGTTCTATGGACCGATGAGTCCAAAATCTAATTATTTGGACACCAGAACAGAGGTCGTGTTTGGCGTAAACCAAATACAGCATTCCAGGAACAAACCTCAGACCAACTGTGAAACATGGAGGTGGGAGTCTCATTGTTTGGGGCTGCTTTGCTGCAGCAGGACCTGGACAGCTCAACAATCATAGGATCCTACATGAATTCCACTGTGTATGAGGGTGCTTGAGAAAAATGTGAGACCATCTGGAAGAAAATTAAAGCTGAAGCGGAACTGGACCCTGCAACATTGCAATGACCTAAAACATACTAGTAAATCCACCAAGGACTGGCTGAATACTAAGAAATGGAGAGTCCTGGAATGGCCGAGTCAGAGCTCAGATCTTAATCCTATTGAGA
>JBCNYG010000005.1:13401165-13413254 GCA_039654305.1 Porochilus rendahli | reverse complement strand
ACAGAAACGCCCGAGCTGGGAATCGAACCCAGGACCTTCTTGCTGTGAGGCGGCCGTGCTAACCACTACGCCACCGTCCTGCCCCCCCGTTTTTGCAGTTTGTTTGTGTAAAGTAAGAGAACAGAGTAATAGGTTTTATTAGTGTGTCTGGACAGATTCTGAGTGTCCTGGCAACAAAAGACTGCTGTCAGACTTCCACCATTGCTTCCATGGCAATACACGGTCCCATCAATCACCCTGGAGCAGTAGTTGGGATAAATTACTGCAATCAAAAAGATGGATTATGTTCACTTGTAATTGAGGGATGGTGCTACACATCAGTGGGCCTCAACCAATTAGGGAAGTTTGCGATTATTCAGGAACTGCTAGTGTTCCTGTTTCTCTATCAACACGCACCAGTGAACCAAGTGCCCCCGGAAAACTTTCACCAACATGATGTCAACAGTGGAGATACACGTTACATGAAAAGCTCTGAAAACTGAACGTATTTCATTTAGGTGAAATGGGAATAAGACCTTACACCATGATAAAAATATCCCGGGTAAAGGTTATTCCAGATTAGTAGCTGCTTTGGGTTTGGATTTTGAAATGAACAAAGCTGATCTGTGGTCTTTGGTAGTCTATGTAGTCATTTAGTGTTCTGAGCAACCAAGGGGCCCAATAGGACGCACCGGGGGTCCCTTTGTGTCTGCAGTTTGAGACGGAAAACACTCGGGCGTTTCTGTGTGGAGGTTGCATGTACTCATGTGTGCTTGTGTGGGTTTCCTGCAGGAATTCTGGTTTCGTTGGACAGTCCAAAGACATGCACATAAGGCCAACTGGCTGTTCCAAATTGACCTGCGAGGCGAGCTGTTCAGGGTGTACCCCGCCTTTGCCCAGAGTTGACAGAGATAAAAAACCAGCCCTCACGCGACCCTAGTTGGATTAATCTTTTTGGCGAGTGAGTGAGTGAGTGAGAAGCCCCAATAGGCGAATAAATAGCCCTACACTCCTAGGAATAGGGTTCATCAAGAGGTATCTGAATCTTACTGAATGGAGGGAACTTTTTCTGAAAGGTCTTGGACCTTTTCAGGCTTTAAATACATTTACAGCATTTGGCAGACGCTCTTTTCCAGAGCGACTTACAATTATCATTTTTATACAACTGAGCAATTGAGGGATAAGGGCCTTTCTCAAGGGCCCAACAGTGGTGATAGTGGGGATGTGAACCACTGACCTTTGTATCAGTAACCCCTTAACCACTACTGTAAATCCTGCCTCATTCACTCATTGGGTTAAAATATGGACAAATGAATGGCCTCCGATTTTTTATATCTGAAGTTCCATCAACCTGTCACCTTGTACCCAAATGGTTTAATAGGAGAAATGCATTCTACGTAACACCAAAGAAATGCACTCGTAGAGTCCGTCTCAGACTACACCATGTTTATGGAAACTGTCCATCGACCAGCTGGTAATATGTCCCAGGATGCTTCCACAGCTGAGGTTCTTCACACGAGAGAATGTTTTTAAAATTTACTAGAGAAGTAATTCAAGAGTAACAAATTTGCTATTTGCCCAATCAGCAGTTTAACATTTTGGCATTGCTGCCTTACCGCTCCCGGCTCCCTGTTTTGATCCAGAGCCTGGGTGGCATACTGCCGATACGGAATTTCACAGTTTGCCCTCTTCATTTCCATCCAGAAGATTCCATCAGATATGCACCAGTGGATGGACGCGCGACTCGAGATTGCCAATCAATGCGCACGTGTGTACCCCGTGATGAACTCCATCCACATCCTGGACGGGATCCATTCTTTGAGATTAAGAAAAACACAAGATTATTAGTATTTCGGCACATACGGTGTAAATATTCCAGATACGATCATGTAAATAGCTTCTAGCTAGAAATGAGTGATTTATCTTAGCTTCTCGACATGAAATCCAGAACATCAGTCGCAAAAACCTGCCTTGAATAATACTAGATAGTAGCAAAATTTAAATACAAAAAAGTTTGCCGATAACTTAATTCCATTTCACATTCGCAAGCTTGTCAAGCAAATAATTCCCGTCTCGCATCATAAGTTTGGGTTGGCTAGCTAATTTAATAAACGCGGTTCAGGCATTCCGATTTTCCGACGCGCCTATTTTTCTTCCTTTCTCTCGTAAGACTGTGTGATTCAATTACCTTCCCGTATCGTGCAGTTCTACTTCACAGGTATTCTGCGAATTTTCCGTGCTGGAAATTTGATGACAGACAAATTACACGCTCCCAACACCAACACCTTCACACAGGGCAATCCATTCTATAGACTGTGTTTCATAAGCATATCACAAGTGTACCACAGAGCTTCATAATGTCACAGAGCCATCAGTCACACAGTCGCACTCACACTCACACCTAGGGGTGATTTGGAACAGCCAGTTAGCCTACTGTGCATGTTTTTGGACAGTGGGAGGAAACCGGAGTACCCGGAGGAAACCCACGCAAGCACGCAAACTCCGCACAAGTGCTTTCTGCGTGTAATGTCAGGATACTGTGTACACGACGCACTTATGAGCTCGGGAATCACGTAGCATCCATCTACGTTCTCTCACCCTCTCTCTCTCTCCGTCCATCTTTCTGTCTCGCTGTCAGTGCTGCCGCTGTACCTGATTCTGATCCACAGCTTTTGTTTTAGCCGTGCACGAATAAGAGCTGAACGCTGAACGCAGTGATCTATTGGCTTCCATGTTCATTTATCCTAGAAGTTCCTCATAACTCCATGTGTCCCGGGAACACTGTGTACAGCGTACAGTGCCAGCTCTTTTTACGAGGTGTTTAAGAGGAATCGGGGGAGGGGCAAACGCAAATGCTTCCTGGAAATATCGCACGTGAGGTTTTACTGGATGTACGATGCTTAGTATGTTTTGCTTAATAGATTAATGGTCGTATAGATCTAGTTCTGTCAAACACAGGCCGAATCTTTCGGACTTTCGCCGAACATTCGTGGGGCTCTGATGTCGCTGGTTATCCAATTGGAAAATTGGAGCGCACTTAAAAAGAATGAATTTTACTGATCATGTGACTTTTCAGTTCCATGTTGTAGCTCTCAGGGCGGCACGGTGGTACACTGGTTAGCACGTCCGCCTCACAGCAAGCCTGGGTTCGATTCCTGGGGCTCGGGTTTTGCCGTGTGGAGTTCGCATGTTCTCTCCGTGCTTGCGTGGGTTTCCTCCGGGTACTATAGTTTCCTCCAACAGTCCAAAGACATACACAGTCAACACCAAGGTGCGTGAATGTGAGTGCGAACGGTTGTGTGAGTGTTGGTCCTGCGATGGCCTGACGAGCTGTTCAGGTTGTATCCCGCCCTCACCCAGAGTCGGCTGAGATGTGCGCCAGCCTCCCCGCGGCCCTAATTAGGAACAAGCGGCTCAGAAAATCAACGGATGAAAAAGGTTGTAGCGATCCAAAGTATAGAAAAGTTTAAGAGGGGGGCATATACTTGTGCACTCTCACTCCCTCTGACTCGTTTAAACAAGCCGCTTAATCCTATTAGTGTCGCAGTGAGGCTGGGGTCTATCTCAGCAGACACAGGGTGCAGGTGGGGTTCAACCTGAGTGGTTCGCCAGTCCATCGCAGAGCCAATACCCACAAACATTCAGACTCACATGCATGCCTTGGGGCGAACTGGAACAGCTAGTTAGCCTACTGTGCATGTCTTTGGACTGTAGGATGAAACCAGAGTGTCAGGAGGAAACCCACACAAGCAGGGGGAGAACATGCAAACTCTACACAGAAACGCCCCGAGCCGGGAATCGAACCCAGGACCTTCGTGCTGTTCGGCGGACGTACTAACCACAGCGCCAATATTAAAGCCATTCAGTAGGTTTGATGTTTCCATGAAGGGAAATTATGGACAGTCGGACATAGAGAGGATTCCTCTTACATTCGTTTTGGTTAAAGTTGGATTGCTGTTGCTGATCTCCAGCGGTGTTTTTTTGTTTGTTTGTTTGTTTGTTTATACCATTCCTCGTGGCGTTATTGGGTGTAATACAGAAGCGAGAAGAAACATAATACGTTTACCTATCTGTGCCAATAACGGGGTACATGTTGTCCTGGTACAATGTGAGAGCTCAGCTCCGTGTAAGGCCATATTAGGATCAAGACTTAAGGTCACTTCCCAACACAATGGGGCATTCTTTAACACACACATTACCCGGAACAGCCCACCCCCACTCTCCAGCTCGGGAGAGTCTCAGACTGATTATTACCTCCCCAGCTCCCACACCAACACCCCCCCACCCCACCCCCTTCTTCCTCCACGGTCAACTTATCCAATCAGAAGCCTCCAAAGACAGGAAGGTAACCTGACTCCGAGGTCCAGGCCAGGGGCTTTAATCTTGGCCACAGTTTGAGGCTAGCAGAAGGATTCCCACTTACTCACAGAGCTTCCTTTCTCATCAGAAACACACTCTGGGACTATACCAGAGGATTACATTATCTGGGACAACACACACACACACACACACACCCACACCCACATACCACCCACCACACACCAAATCTGGTGCATAGTCCAGTAGACATTTTTCAGGACTATGGCTCTTAAGGATTTAGCGCAGTCTGGTTTCCACGTGCTCAATGGCAGCCTGGATGGATGATGCCTAGTGTTGTTGTTCTGCTCTCCCTGCAGCTGAGCGCCGGATCCGAGTGCAGCTGTGACGTCAGCCCTGACGGAACCAAGAAGAAGAACCCCAAGAACCTGTAAGTCTCTCACTGTCCTTTCTCTCCTCTGTAATTCTCCCTCTCTCTCTCTCTCTCTCTCTCTCTCTCTCTCTGGAGTTCTCCTGCTAGACCAGTTGGCACAAAAGCTGCTCTCGATTCCAAGTGCAAGCTGGCAAACACTGATTTTCTTCAGTTACCCGATGTTCCCAGAGGGGGTTCAGGCTGCGCTCTGGTTGCTCGCATTACTATACGCTAAATACGCATCCGAGAACTTTGAAATCCGAGCGTCTTTTCTTCTATTGTGGAGTCTGGGTTGGGGGAAAGAAAAGAGCATCTCTGGGATATTTTCTACACAGGGCCAGGTAACGTGAAGCTTTTTCTTTTGTGTGTACGATCACATCTCTGTAGGAAATCTTTCAGTGCATCATTTAAACCACCGTGTCCCTGAGACCCATGCATATATATATATATTTAAACTGCGATGTCTGAGAAGCCTTACATCAGCACCTTGTTCTGAACAGTTGAACTGGTGCCAAGATCAGATTAGTTTAATGCCCGAAGGATTTCAATCACATTGAGGTCTAGGATATGTTACATTACTGCACATTAAGACAGAAACCCCTACAAGCTATGGTGTTCCCGGTTACTTACATTATCCGACGATAAAAAAATAAATACGTGAATAACGTTCATACATTTGCCGAATCACGTAATCCCTCAAGCGCCACGGCGAGACTGAAGTGTCGACTCTCGGTGAATGCGCGGTGCACTCTGAACTTTCATGCTCCTATAGGAAAACGTAATGATGTCATCAAGGAGCTCGGACTTGAACGCTAGGCTCGCTATATATTTCACGTGAAGTCATTTATTCATTGAATGTCTAAGCCGCTTCATCCGAATCATGGTCGCTGGAGGCTGGTGCCCATCTACGGGCGAATGTGGGGTACACCCTGGACAGCTCGCCAGACAGACAGCAATTAGCCTCCTATGTATGTTTTTGGACCATGGGAGGAAACCGGAGTACCCGGAGGAAACCCGCGTGATCACAGGGAGAACATGGGAACCCCACACAGAAACGCCCGAATCCAGGAATCGAGCCCGGGACCTTCTTGCTGTGAGGTGGACGTGCTAACCGCTGCGCCACCGTGCCGCCCCTTCCTAGATATTATGATCAATATTTAGCGTTGCTAAATATTGTGCCAGTAACGAAACATCCAATAAGGAAACACACACACACAAACAAAACAATTAACACTTACTCTTACCCCTTCGAGCAATTTGAAACAGCCAGTTAGCTCTTATGTGCATGTGTTTGGACTGTTGGAGGAAACCAACTCTAGCACTGGGAGCACTGGGAGCACATACAACTTCCAACAGAAACACCCTAGCCGGGACCAGGACTTGAACCCGGGACCTTCTTGCTGTGAGGCGGACGTGCTAACCGCTACGCCACAGTGCTGCCCGTGATGATGATGATGATGATAATAAGAATAATAATAATTGTTATTGTTTATTTTAGACATGTTTCCTGTTTTCGCCTCGTTACAGAACGATACAAAATGCAGTGTTGAGAGGACAGGAAGTGCTTTGTGCTGATGGATGTAATGAAATATTTATTTCTGTTTTTGTTTACTTTGTTCTTTTCATCCATGTGAGGGGAAAAACTCTAAAGGGTCACATGACACACGGCACACAGTTGGATAAACGGATAATTGAAACTCGGATGAAGCTTTAATGGCAGGATTTGATTTGATTTTATTATTTTTTTGCTCAAAAACTCTGGGCTGTTTTAACCTCGTCCCTACTTTCCCATCTTTTGGGCCAAATTTTACTCCCTTTATCCCTGCAGGGCAAACAACCACGTCCGAGTAAATCCTAAGCAAAGCAAAACTTCCCCTTTGAAGTACAACCCCATCCTATAAGACATTAACTTTATCTCTATTAGAATCTTTACAGTGTGATGAGAGACTGTAGTGCTGGTTTACTGGTCAGTGCTGTATTTTCATGATTCCCACCAAAAGGCCCAGAATGCATTGCAGGTCAACGACATCAGCTGTCACTGAGATGTAGGTTGGCTAGTTAGCATCTTATGAGCTGATGAGTGTGTTGGCGGTATTAGCGTGACACTTGAAGCTCAACGCTCACTCCTTTGCCAAACTCATTTGCTGAAGCCCGGGTGAAGACGAGTCACACCCCTCCGTTCGCTTGCCAGACCATCGTAGGGACAACACACACAAACACTCACAGGACCAATCTGGAGCAACCAATTTGCCTAATGTGTATGTCCTTTGACTGCGGGAGGAAGCCGGAGTGCCTGGAGGGAAACCCAAACAAAAAATGTCCCAGGACCCCAGGATCTTCTTGCTGTGAGGCGGACACGTGAAACATTTCGCCGCCCACAGTTGAAGCTACGGATGCTAATTAGCTTGAGCGGAGTGTAGTAATGAAGAAGACACAGTACTGGATAGAACGGATGACTAAAGCGCCGCCGCGTTACTGTCTTTAGGTAGACATGAAAAGAGAGAACTAAGTCATGCTGGTGTTGGATCAAATGGCATTGTGGGTAAAATGTTAAAATTAACCCTAAATGCTGACCATTATGTCACAGGATGAAGCCCCCCCCAAAAAATTAAAAACTAGCATTAGCTACTACACTAGAACTAGCATAAATAGCATTTAGTAGCATTTAGCATTTTGTGCTTGAATATTGAGTTACATTCTTTTTTCTCCTGTTCCAGTCGAATAAGTTGAAGTTATCGTAAACTTTATGAATGTGCATGTTTTTGTGCAAGAAGGTCTCATTGTTGTGTGTGTGGGGTGTGTGTGTGTGTGTGTGTGTGTGTGGGAGCAGTTCCACTGATTAGAGATGATCTCCAGAGTGAAAGGTGTGAAATGTTTAAAGTCGTCTGTACTCCATCAGCTGCTGATTGGCTCAGCGTCACTGGCGTGTTAATCAAAAGTCACTCATTCACACCTACTTAAACAATGGCTGCTAAGTGTCGGCTAGTCCTCAGTCTAGTCTTTCGAAACTGTAGTTCCGCCACTGTGGACTGACACGACGTCAAACGCAAACTAATACCGTTCGTAGTAAAACTTTAAAGTCAGATGTGCCGTTTACGCAGACAGGCAGATATATCACACACCTACCAACTGATGAATGTGATCAATCGATTGAAATATTTATAACGTGGATCCAACACTGAGGGCGGGATGGTGATGTAGTGGTTGGCACAAGTCCCAAACTGCAAGAAGCTCCTGGGTTCGAGTACTGGGCTCGGCGAGAGCATTTCCATGTGGCGTTTGCATGTTTTTCCTGTGCCTGTGTGGGTTTCCTCTGGGTACTCCGGTTTCCTCCAACAGTCCAAAGACATGCGTTTTAGGCTAATAAGCTGCTCCAAATTGCCCCTTGGTGTGAGTGTGGTTTTTGTGGGTGCCTGTTTGCCGAACTGCTTAATCCTCTTAGCCGACTCTGGGCGAAGGTGGGGTACACCCTGAACATCTCACCAGACCATCGGAGGGTCGACACACATACAAGCATTCGGTCTCAAAATCACACCAAGGGGCAATTCGGAACCGCCAGTTAGCCTAATGCACGTCTTTGGACTGTCGCGGGAAAGCGGAGTACCTGGTGGAAACTGCATACAAAAATGCCCTCACCGAACCCGGGACTCGAACCCAGGAACTTCTTGCTGTGTTGTGGGTAACCACTACGCCACCACGCCGTTTTGAATACTGTTATCAAACCCCACCCCACCTCACCCCCCACCACATCCTAATTTCCACGAAGCTCAACTGGTGACTAGCTGTAACTTTTTTCTATGCTAGCTCATGTCACAACTCCGGTGTGAATACGGCGTCGAAAAGAGTGCCAGGGTTTAATTTTGGCAGGTGGACTGTACTACATTGTAAATAGAGTCGATTTTGTTTTTTCGGATGAACTGTTTGTTTAAGACGAGGTACAGCACACTCTCAGTCCTGCTGTGGAATGAGACGGAGCACTCACTCATGCAGGACTAAAACCATAAGAATCGCCCAAACCGGCGCTGGCACTCTATCAAGGTCTTTGTTTTTGGCTTTGTTTCTGACACACAGAGAGGAGGGAGACTTAGAACAGGAGGAGACGCTGGGAAAAATCTCAGGCATGAAAGAAGTCTTGGAGGAAAGAGCTGAGCGCTGGGACGAAAGAGAACTGGAAGGCTGCATGTTACTTACGAGAACATAAAACACGCCGCTTAGAGCGTCCTTTAGCATCCGAGACGCTAAACAGTAGCTGGGTGTCTGTTACACTTTTGTGCAAAAAATAGAAGCAAAACAAACTGCCCGACCAAAAAAAAAAAACAAAAAAGGTGGCACACTGTAATATTTTCATGGAGAGCTTTTATCTCCGAGGCATTGTTGCTCCAGTTGGTCCGGTCGAGGCTCAGCAACATTAATGTGGCAATAAAATGAAGTCAGCTGATGATCTGAATGAACTGAATGAGCAGGTTTCGATCACATCGATGCACTTTTTCTTCCCTAATGGCACGGATATAAAATGGGGAGTCAGATTGAAACAATGGCATGGCGATTACGTGCTGTAGGCAAGGATAAACAACAACATATTCATTTGAGCGTGATATTTTTAGGCCGGGCAGTGTATAAAGATTTATATATAAAGTCACTCAGTTTAATAGGTCCTGCAACTTTTATTTGAATCTTTAAAAACTATTCAACCTCAACAACATTCCCATCCGCTCCATGCTGGGTTCAGAACCTTTCCCACAGTGGACGCTTCCACTTTGCCCGCTGAGCCATCTGGGAAATATAGGTGCACTAGCGTTCTCGTGCACAGCTCTGACTCTGGAGACTCCTTCCTAAAATATGAAATAAACATCTCAGTACCGTAAACATCCCCTCACGCACGTTTTTAATCCATTTATGTCGAATGTCCCTGTACATGTCCCTGTACAAAAACACCCTCCTGTAGAGATGATAACGTCACAGAATCTATGATTAATTAGCTGGCGTTATTGGTTCTTTTAGTCCTTTACGCCTCTGAATCCAGCCACCAATCACTATGTCCTTACAAGGCGCATCTCTCGTCCTGTTTAATGGAATCTGAAGTCAGGGACGACCCTGTGAAAGGTCAGTGTTTAAATAAAGAGGCTGTTTCTGTGTATCTGTCATGTGTTAATGTCCCGGAGCGACACGCTGCGACTGTGTTCTGACGTTTTAATACACATAAACCCATCAGTACGGTTTTATTACCAAATGATTCCTTATTGCCCGACATGATTCCTTTTTCAACCTGATTCCTTTTGTTCATATGCTTCCTTTTTTTATTATTCATTTTTTCCATATGATTCCATTTCCCATATGATTCCTTTTTTAAAATGATTCCTTTTTTCCCATATGATTCCTTTTGTTCATATGCTTCCTTTTTTTATGATTCCTTTTTTCCATATGATTCCTTTTTTCCATATGATTCCTTTTTCCATATGATTCCTTTTTCCATATGATTCCTTTTTCCCAAAGGATTTATTTTTTCCACATGATTCCCTTTTTCCATATGATTCCCTTTTTCTCATATGATACCCCCCCCAAATGATTCCCTTTTTCCATTCATGATTTCTTGTTCTTTATGATAAATTTTTCTATTTTTATCCCTCCGCCATATGATTATTTTTTCCACATGATAATTTTTTCACTAATTCATTGACTAATTCATTTCAACAATCATTTCACATTTATTCACCCTTGTGATTATTTTTGCGTACATGAAATTAAAAATAAACATTATTCACTTATTTACATGTAAATCCCTTTATTTATGAACTTTAAGATTCATTTATTAACTAGTTTTTTGTATCACATTTTACCCACAGGTAAGGTTTCCAGACAGATGTTTAAAATGTTAAAACTTTGTGTGCTCACGTGTGAAAAAATTACAATGTGATCACATGTGAAAAACATTAGTGTTTTCACGTGTATAAAAATTCACAATGTGATCACGTGAAAAACATTACAGTGTGCTCATGTGTGAAAAACATTACAATGTGATCACGTGAAAAACATTAGTGTTCTCACGTGTGAAAAACTTCACAGTGTGATCACATGTGAAAAACATTACAGTGTGCTCACGTGTGAAAAAATTACAATGTGATCACATGTGAAAAACATTACAGTGTGCTCATGTGTAAAAAACATTACAGTGTTTTCACGTGTGAAAAACATTACAACGTGATCACGTGAAAAACATTAGTGTTCTCACGTGTGAAAAACTTCACAATGTGATCACATGTGAAAAACATTACAGTGTGCTCACGTGTGAAAAACATTAGTGTGCTCACGTGTGAAAAAATTACAATGTGATCACATGTGAAAACATTTCAATGTGCTCACGTGTGAAAAACTTTACAATGTGATCACATGTGAAAAACATTACAGTGTGCTCACGTGTGAAAAACATTAGTGTGCACACGTGTGAAAAACATTACAATGTGATCACATACTAAACAGATTACAGTGTGCTCAAGCGTGAAAAACATTATAATGTGATCACATGTGAAAAAACGTTACAGTGTACTCACATGTGAAAAACATTTCAGTGTGATCCCATACAAAAGAGATTACTGTGTGCTCACGTGTGAAAAACATTACAGTGTGCTAACGTGTGAAAAACATTACAGAGTGATCACGTGTAAAAAGTCGTTATGCCTCTTAGAATTTAAAATCTGCTCTGAGGTAAAAGTGAAGGTCCCTCGACTCTGTGATCCTGTGTGCTCCCATTTCTCCGTGTCTGGTTAATCTTCCTTATCTTAATAGCATCCCGACCCTATCAGTCACCAAGCAGTGTGCAATCGACCCAAAATGTCTCTTTGTCAGCCGGCTCGATAGCAGCCTGCCTCCGGCGGCCATCCCCTCTCCACAAATCGCTCGAAACCAGCTGCACGTCGATATCTTCTCCTGTCGGTGTCACAGCGAACTTCTGTTCAGGATTAAAGCACTGACATGGTGGCATTGAGCGTGTCGCTTGATATGGTTTCCTGTTTTAAATAGTTCACGTGCTGGATTTAATCACCTCACGTGGAGTCAGCATCATTCGGTCGTCACGTCAGAGCTGATGCTGGCAGACGTTAATCACGCCACTGACCCCACTGAGACCTCTCTTAATCTTATTCCTCTCTCAGACCCCCTACATTCACATCCAAGCCATGAAATTCAGTCACAAGCCTACAACAACCATACTTCTTTCATTCATTTATTTCTGAACTATTTAATCCTAGTAGGGTCATGGGTGGGCTGGAGCCTATCTCAGCCGACTCTGGGTGAACTCGCAAGACCATCACTAAGCCAACACACACACAACCATTTAAAGTCACACCAAGGGGCAATTTGGAACAGCCAACTAGCATATTGTGCA
>JBCNYG010000005.1:13250211-13264381 GCA_039654305.1 Porochilus rendahli | reverse complement strand
CAAACTCCACACAGAAACGCCCGAGCTGGGAATCGAACCCAGGACCTTCTTGCTGTGAGGCGGACGTGCTAACACACCTTAGGTTGAGGACGGGAAAATGAAATGACTCCATAGAGGCTTCTCTCAAAGCACATCCCACAGACTTTTAATAGGGATACGTTCAGGACTCTGGCGTACCAATACATACGTGAAAATGATTTCTCATGCTTCCTGAACCACCTGTTGTCTGTTTGAGCCCCGATTTTATGTCCGTGCCATCAGGGAAGGAAATGTCCACTGATGGGATGACATGGTCTCCTTTCAAGGCATCAGCTGACTTCATGAATGTTGAAACAGTGCTGTTCCGTGTACGTGCTGTCATCAAGGATGAAGACGGTCCAACAAAATATTAGTCTGCACAACTTTTTTGTGTGTGGGTGTGTGTGTGCCAGACGGTGCTCACCACTAGAGATCTCTTGGAGAAATATTCTAGCTTCCCAAAGTGTTGAGTTTTCGCTTTTGGAAAGGAACACCACATGTTCCAAAGAGAACCATTTCGGCTGCTGTAACCATTTCCTCGTTCAAAACTAATAAAAAGGAAAAAAACCCTCAAAGAAGCGTTTGGTCCGAAGATCAGAATTGCATCGTGAAGGGAAAATAGTTGGACCTTTGATCTTTAACTTTGAAACTGCTGTACTGGATTCTGTTTAAGGTCAGAACACTACGTTAAAACCTAAAGGAAGTTCTAAAATTCTGTTTGTAGACTGTTGGCCTGACTTCGTAAGGTGGTCTGGACATCACTGCGTATGATGAAATTGGAATATACAGGGTCTCCCCAAAAACAAAATTATGATTCGCACACGTGAAACTTCGTGAGTGCTAAGTGCCGAGGTCTGTCGGTGGCCCAACCCTAACTTGAACACCTCGATGTTGAAGAAGTGGATGTGTGCTTTCGGTAAGATGGAGCTCCGGCACACACAGCTCAGAGATTGTTGGAAGCGCTAAGGGAAACCTTCAGACTGCGCTATGGTTTTGTTTTTTGTGGGGCTTCCTTAAATCATGAGTGTATATTCAGCCGTAAGGTTGCTATTCAGCAGGGATAGCCCTGTTCCACTCAACGTGACCCGTCGAGCTACGGCAGCAGTGATGGCCACCACCTGAACATGGCGTATAAAATATATTCAAGTTTCTGTGCGCAAATTTTTATTTTCCTTAAATGTTTAATATTTTTTTATTTTATAAAATTTTTTAAATTGGATTACCCTGTATATTATATATATAATTTTTTTTTTCACGGTTTGGATACCACAATTTTAAGAATTTAATTCCGACTGTGATTCAGGAACGTGTTGGATGTTTATCGGAATAGAGTTCAGGTCGTTGAGATTTGTGTTTGTATTTTTTCTTTTTTCCTTTTTTTTTTTTTTCCCCACAACGTTGCAATCCAACAACTTGATCAGAGCCTAAAGTTCACTGTGTGAGTAAAATCACTTACTTAGCCAGGTTTTAGACCGTTTTAAATCCGACTGACTGTTTTTACTTGCATGTTTAATAAACACGGCCTATGCGGGCGCAGACATAAAGGCACGGGTAGAGGGTAGACTAAATTTTTAAAACAATGTTGTTTTGCCTAAATAAGTGTTTTTGAAAGAATCAAAGTATGTTAAAGACAAAACAGACCAAAAAAATAAATAATTAAAACGTTACATAAGGTCTCGTTGATGACAGCATACGGCGTACCCTTCAACCCCTCCCCCACCCACCGCCCGATCTCAGACCGCCATGCAAATTTAAACCTGGCACTTTATAGTCACTATATAACTAAGGCAAGAGTGTAAGAAGAACTTCCTGACTATAAATGTTATACGTTGTCATTGGTATGCATGAATGGCGCCATGCTTTTTTTTTTTTTAAAGGATAAATTTGTATTATTTTTTGCCGTCTGTACTGTCATGGAAATCTGCATTCTGTGATGTCTGTTGTGTTAAAAAGCCAAGCAGTTGTGACACAAAACCTCCGTTTGAACAGACGGAAGCTGCATTAGTTCTGGATGCAGCCTCCATATTTTAAAAGGTTCATTGTTCTGTCTTTAATGCACTGGATTTCTGAAAACCAAATGGAGCATAGTGGAATTAGTTTGGAGCATTTCTGAGTGATATTCAAGGATGAAATCAAAAGGCTTGTTTCTTGTTTTTTTTTATAATAATAATAATAATAATAATAATAATAATAATAATAATAATAAAATGGCCATGCTTGATCATTTCAGTCTTTTACTTTCTTGTAAACTCCAGTTACAAAGCATAGATCTGTTCCGGAGATGTACGGACATCATCGATGTTTAAGTATTGCTTGGATGACGTTTCTCAAAGATCCAAGCTTTGTGGTATTTTTTCCTATTGTTCGTTTATTGTATAGCCACAAGAGGGCGCTGTTAAGCTCCTGGTTTTGGTGGGCGTGGCCAAGCTCCTTACCTCCTCCTTTTGTATACACAACTTTGATAAAAGATTTCATCTGAATTCAGAAATCGGTACTGTGTTGTTGTTTGTTTTTGTTTTTTAAAATCCATCCAGGGGAGAACGTATTTGTTTAGACTGCCAAGGAAGGATCTGCTCAGTTCTCATCAGCATAATCACATTTGCAATATTTATATGAATACAAATTTAAAAATTATTTTAGGGACCCACTATTTTTTTTTTTTCTGCTAAGCGCAAAAAGATCCAGATGGTTGCTTTTTAGTTCTGTTCATTTTATTTTAGTAGGTTTTTTTAATGATTGTGTATGACTTGTTTGAACAGTAGGTCTAATTTATACTTTTTTAGCAGCACTATTTTTATATCTATATATCTATATCTATATATAAATATATATAAGGTTAATGATAGAACTTTTAACTCATTACTGATTCTCAGTAGAACACCAAGCGCTGTGCAGCATCCTCAGAATCTATCATGTACTGTGTGAAAATAAAACGTACTGAAACAAACGCACTGAATCGTCTTCCTTCCTTCCCGAGTCTGTGTTGTGACCTGATATTTAAAGTGACCACCCGTAAACTGTCGGTTTAATAATAATTAAATTATGATTATTTTATGTTAAATAATGATTAATTTTTCCTTTTTTGTAAGGATTCTGATAATTAAGTAATTTTTTTATTTGTTTTTTTAGTATACTACACATGTTTATTAAAAATTGTATTTATGTATTTCTTCTACTCTTCCCATCCACTGGAGTTTCTAAGTGCGGCACAGGGTTGTAATGGTCAGCACGTCCACCTCGCTGCAACAAGGCGCTGAGTTCGAGTCCCAGGATGATCCCTGTGATTGCGTGGGTTTCCTCCAAGTATTCCAGTTTGCACCAACAGCCTACAGACATGCAAATGAGGAGAGTTGGCTTTTCCAAATTTGCCCCTAGGGGTGTGAATTCGAGTGTGAGTGGTTGTGTTGAAGTCAAGCTCCAGCCTCCCTGTGACCCAAGTCGGATCAAGCAGTTGTGTGTGTGTGAGAGAGAGAGAGAGAGAGAGAGAGAATAAATATTGTGATTTGGCTGATCTACTACGACTGCAACTACTATCACATATTATTAGTAGCTACGAAACAAAACAACAGCAGTTATGACTTGTGCTAAGCTAAATGCTAACGGATTTTCCGTGTGTGTGTGGGTGTTTGCTTATTTTTGAGAACTACACATTTTTCTCCAAACAAAAAAAAAGGCCTTCTATAAGCAACAGGCTTACGGTCCTCTGTGTCACCTGATGCTGGCGCTCGGGGTAGAGACCATCAAAGCCACTGTGTTGCAACCGGAACTGTGGTAACCAGCTCTTCTGTTAAAACGTTTGATGGTAACAACATACGTACGTGTATATATTTATACATTGTGTGTGTACGTATATATGTCTTCTTTTGTGTAGCTAATTGATTTATTCATCCATCCATTTTACGGCTGATCAAATGAATCAATAAATGAATAAATTAACAACTGACCGAGCAAGCAACTGAATCACGCACTGATTAACTGAATCAATAAAGGAATGAACGTCTCACTGACTGACTAGTAAATGGAGTGAGTGACAGATATACTGGCTGGTTAGCTCATTAAATAAGTAATAATTAGGCGTAATGGCCGTCCGATCATCGTACAAAGGTGAGCCGGTCGTCTGGCTCTTGGCCGAGCGATCGGGAGTCGTTGGCACAGTGCTCTACATCCCTCAGCTGCCTGCTGTGAGCTGAAACTGGATTCCCATTTCAGGCTCCTTTTTAATTATAAAACGTCTACCAGAGAAGCAGAAGGAGAGTCACGTGGAACTTGAGTACCTCTGAAGTTGTTCTCAAATGAACACTAGGGGGAAGCACAGGATTGACTTATATTTTGCTTCCTGCGTCCCGATTTTTTCAGAGAACGTCTGGGAGAACCACGATAAGGTTCCGTGTAGGATTTTTTATGAGAAATTATGAGAAATCGATGTTGTTCCGTTTATTCGTTAAGTTTATGAGATGACGCACTCAGAGTTGTGCTGTTTTTGGGGGACAATACAAATTAGGGTGGTGGGGCGAAAAAGCGTTGAAGTCACTGCTTTGTGTTAATGTTGTGTAGGGGTCAGAACATCCATCTCACAATGCGAAGGTCCTGGGTTCGAGTCCAGGGCTTGGGCGTTTCTGCGTGGAGTGTACATGTTCTGCTCCTGTGCTTGCGTGGGTTATGTCCTCCAGGTACTCCAGTTTCCTCCCAAAGTCCGAAGACATGCACATTAGGCGTGTTGGTTGTTCCAAAGCGCCCCTAGGTGGGAGGGTTAATGGTTGTGGGTGTCGGCCTTGTGATGGTCTGGCGAGCTGTTCAGGGTGAACCCTGCCCTGGCCCAGAGTCGGATTAGATAGGCTTCAGCCTCCCAGCGACCCTAGTCGGATTAATTGGTTCGGTGAATGGATGATCTATGTTTTAATCTGTGCACTACGGGACTTTTCAACTTTAATGGTGCACTCTTTTTTAATTTTTTTTATCCATTTAGAGTTATATTTACTTTTATAGAAGGTCCTTGAAAAAAGGTATGTCCTGTTATCACCTCTGCCAAAAATGGGGATTTGGCAGCGGTATTATCATCGTTTGTTGGTTTGTTTGTGAAGAAAGGCCTAACCACACCTGTGCACGGATTTTCACCAAACTTGGTGGGGACGCTACCCTATCTGAGTCCTAGCAGTGATTTGATTTTGGAATGTCTAGGTCAAAGGTGAAGGTCAGACCAAGGTCACAAGTTATTATGCGTAGAGTGCTTATGACTTCGAAACAAGTGCTGATAGACATAAGGTTACTATGGAACACTGTTAAGAGACCATACATGGACGTTCAAATTGGACGTTCAAATCACCTTTGACCTTGAGTGACCTTGAAAGGTCAAACCCCGGCCATTTCATAAAACCTCCAAAGTGTTTTTTTTTTTTTTTTGGCTAATCTGGTCCCGTCCACGTAGATGAAGATTTCCCCTTACTACCTCATCCATGCTGCATGGTGGAGGTTCCTTCAGTCTGATTGCCCCGCTGGTTGCTTATATAACAGTTCGATAAAGTTCGTAATGTAACCGGATAATCCATTCATCCATTCATTCATTTTCTCAAGCGCTAAAGGTTCGCGGGTTCTCAGTTGACTCTGGGCGAGGGCAGAGTACATCCTGGACAGCTCGCCAGGTCAGCACAGGACGTAACCGGATAAAATAATATATAAAAAAAGCGTGAAGTCCTTTCATGGAGCTTCCCCCGTTTCAGGAAACTTTGGAAGTTGGAAGTTTGGAAGTCTGTGGTACTTGTTGTAAATGGATCAGTACCACTTTATTAGAAATTTAAACACCTAAAACTCAGGGTGCACTGTGCTTCTGTTTAAGTCAACACCAATTGACCAATCAGAATCAAGAATTCAGCATTTCTGTCACCTTGATCTGATCGTCCAGCTGATGTTTTGTCGCGTTCATGATCTTGGTTCCCGTTTTAACTGCGATCCCGGTGCAATGACATCATGACTGCAAGAGGCAGCCAAGAATCTCTCAGCGTGATCTCTTTAACACGCCGAGAGACGGAGAAGGAAAGGACGCCGCTGTCCAAACCACCTTCAGGCAGCTCACGAGCTCGAAAGCAGGAGCACTGCGAAAGTTATCTCAATTATTCCCCCGTCGCAGGTCGCCGAGGAAATGATTTCGTCGAAGATCGGACGGTTTACGGCCCTGGGCAATAATGGCGGAATGTAATCCACACTGCGGCGTTCTCGGTTTTTGGCCCAGGCTTTGTGTTGGTGTGGAGTTATTGCTTCATAAAGAACTTATCAATTACGTTTGCGTAGGAATTCACAAGACCATCACTGAAGCAGTAAATCAGGAGCCCGGCGTCTGCGTTTATAATGAAAGCATCATAAAAAAAAACATCTATTTATGACATACTAATGAAGCTCTCATAAGGAAGTCAGAAAGCTGCTGTTAATTTAAAGTTTCTTGATTTACAGTGCGGTTTGATTTTTGCAGCCTTTATGCTTCCTCTGTGTGAGTGGGTGTGAGAGAGAGAGAGAGAGAGAGAGAGAGCGAGAGAGAGAGAGAGAACGAGATTGTCTGGGTAATGGTTTTGGCCCCGGGATCATTTTTGGCACTTTGCCACGTGGTGTAATGTTTCTGTCCCCAGTGCATTCGAGATGATTCATCTTTCCTATTTTATTTATTGTTATTATTCCTAATGCATCTCACAGGCTTTTTATTTTCTTCATATCACAATGCTGTTGAATCCTCAAATCCGAAGATGTTGATGAATTATCGAAAACAGCAGGCCCTGATGGTGGTTCTGGCTGTAATTCAAGTTCCCAGCTTTATTTTCATATCTTGGTTCTAATGCAGTATTGGTGCTGTAGGTTTGGATCTGTCTGTGTGAACAGTCCTTCGCCGCTTGGTTATGTATTTGACGGCATTCAATTGACTGTTTACGCAAATAATACTAATCTGATTTACATCAAATTTGGTGGAAGGGTGCAGCCTGGGCCTGGGAAGGACATGTCCAATTTTGGAGGTGATCCGTGCGTGGGATCATTTGAAATCCAGTAAAATCCGTCTTTAACATGGAGCAAACTGTTCATTCAACGTCCACTAGGGGGAGACATTTTCATTATAACTATGACAAGTTATAATAATCCATCCGGAGATACCTTGCACTCTGATTGCCTCTTTAGTTTGATATCATTTTGTTTTCCTGCTTTTCTTTGTTGTGTTTCTCTTTATTTCAATTGGACATCTTACCCTATCAGTTCTCACAACAGCTGCGCTGCCCCCGGACCCCAATGAGGCCCTGCACTGCCCCCGGACCATTGTAGAACTTCTTGTTACCCCATAAAGCTCAGATAAGGTTATAATTAAGTTTTCCAATATCTTCATGACAAAAGTGTAGAATTGTGCAGTTTTTCTGAGGAGGGAAATCAGTGTACGTGACGGAAACGCACACAATCACAGAAAAAGCACAGTCCACGCAGACATGCCCTCGCCGAAGCCGGGACTCGAACCCACCACCTTCTTGCTGTCAGGCAGATTTACAAAGCGGCTGCCTCTCGGGGAAGACCTCGGCGATTGCAGAAACAGCCCATGGAGTCCCAAATGCCCCTACTCCGGATATAACGGGTAGTACCAGCTCCAGTAAGTTCCCGGTGTTCCCCAAATGCCCAGGAAGGTTTTTGGTTCAAATCCTGGTGCTGTAAGAGCGGCAGAAAGCTGTATTCTGCGTCATTTATAAATCTTCCTGAAAGACACCGTCTACCAAATGAGTAAATGCAGATCGTCAAGCGTGAAAGATTTTAACAAGAACCCGAAAAAAAAAAGAAGAAGCATGTCGTGTTTTGATCAGCTCACGCTGTTCATAAAGTCTAATTATTCTGCAGCTCTAGACCTCATTAGTCTGATGCAAATGACTGCTTTCCATGTGATTTCTATGAACATAGGTTTGATGGCACAGTGGGTGCGAAAGTAAGTGTCTGGTGATTACATTTACATTTATTAATGTGATGCTTTTAGTAAAAGCGACTTCCAACTGAGGCGGAAATCCTTTCCGAGCAGCCGGGAGTAAGATGAGGACGTGTTTCTATCGAGTGACCAAAAAAAAAAGGCAAGTGCAAGGTGGTTGTGGTGAACCGTTCAGCCGTAATGAACACAGCAATGCAGGAACTATCCATCCGTCTGCTGAATCGCTTAATCCTACCAGGGTCACGGGAAGCCTGGAGCCTATCTCAGCCTGCCCTGGTCGAAGGCAGGGCTCAGCCTGAACAGCTCGCCAGACCATTGCAGGGTAACACACACAAGCGTTCACACTCACACTCACACTCACACCTAGGGGCAATTTGGAACAGCCCATTAGCCTAATGTGCATGGCTGTAGAAGGCAACCGGAGTACCCAGAGGAAACCCACGCAAGCAAGGGGAGAACACTCAAACCCCACCCAGATAAGCCGTTGCCGAGCCTGGGACTCAAACCCCGGGCCATCTTGCTGTGATGAATAGCCACGTAGAGTCAATTGGCGTATGCTTGGGTGGCATGGCGGTGTAGCGGTTAGCACGTCCGACTCATAGCAAGAAGGTCATGGGTTCGATTCCCAGGCTCGGGTGTTTCTGTGTGGAGTATGCATGTCCTTCCTGTGCTTGTGTGGGTTTCCTCCTGGTACTCCGGTTTCCTCCAACAGTCCAAAGACATGTACTTTAGGCAAATTGGCTGTTTCGAATTGCCCCTTAATGTGAGGTGTGAGTGTGAATAGTTGTGCGTGGGTTGCCCTGTGATGGTCGGGCAAGCTGTTCGGGGTGCACCCCACCTTCACCCAGTGTCGGCCGAGATAGGCTCCAGCCTCGTCGTGACCCTAGTAGGATCGAGTGAGTGTGTGGGTGGGTAATGTCTGCGTACGTTGAACAGAAATTCACTAAAATCATTGCGGTGCAGTTCAGCGTAGGGAATGCGTCAGGACACGAGATCACGGTCATGACCCGGTCACGTAACGTGAGTGTCCATGGCGGTGAGTCCCAATACAGACTCACTTACTAACATGCTGTAATTGGACTTAAGTGACAGTTTTACTGCTTTGGACATGTGACGGCTCTTTTTATGGCCTCTTTCTCACACTCGCACATCACATCCAGCCTTAACTGAGACGAAGCTTTCACGGTGTCCCCGCACTCTCCGCACACAACTGCACATGCTCATGGATTCGCATTTCACGGGAGACAAACAAGGTGGCAGACTGGAGTGAAGCGAGAAGTTGAACTGTCAGCACATTGCTCCACTGCAGTCATGGACGCGGCGTCTCACTCGGCGCTAACTTGTCAGCAAGTCTTTGTTTTTATGGAGGTGCGTCATCGTGACAGTACTCGACTTGATTCGACTAATGAGACCACTAATCACCTCCATATGGACGCTCTGAGAATCCGTTAAAACCTGTGTTAAACTGCGTCTGTTGTGGTGCTAATTGCTGTCTTTATTGCTCAGTTCTGTTACTGTTACTGTTATAACACCATTATAAGCACGTAATATAATAACATCTGGTGCAAACAGCAGGGTCAGAGTCCTTTACTAAGAACTGATTTTTCTGAAGTTGTTTCAACAATTTTTTTATTAACACAAGGGGAAAAAAACAACATTGCTATTCTATTGCTCGCATCGAAATATCTTATGCAAAGGACTTGGCGGCACAGAGGCACACTGGTTAGCATCACAGCAAGAAGGTCCTGGGATCGATTCCCGGGCTCGGGGCGTTTCTGTGTGGAGTTCTGTGCATGTTCTGCCCGGGCTCGCTCGGGTTTCCTCCGGGTACTCCGGTTTCCTCTCATAGTCCTTAAAATATGCACAGTAAGCAAAGCTGCTCAGGGTGCACCCCTCGATCGCCAAGAGTAGGCTGAGATGGGCGCCAGCCTCCCTGCCACCCTATTAGGATTAAGCGGCTTAGTGAACGAATGCCAGGGTCTTACATAGCCGGTTGATTTATGACAACGTTCTCTGGGACTAGCGTAAATGTTCCATGACCATTTTGGCGGAGGAGATGTGCACTTGCCTGGGAACCGTGAGCATCTGCAATGCATGCTGTACGTCGCTGCCGTCATTTCTATCAGCAGTAACTGCGATGCGTACAGCTCAGTCGCCATGTGCACGGTAACATCCAGTAGGCCTTGTATACATCCTGGATGGCTTCCGGGTTGTGAAAGATGAATGGATCTGCTGCCTGACTTTCCATGGGTGTCATGAGTTCCAGATGTTCCATGAACAGAAGCCACACGTTCCTGGTTCTTAAGGTCCCGATGCTCAGATCTTCTGGCGGAAATCCACGGAGTGTTTACAGGATATTGATGGTTGATCCCCAAAGGCTGGCATTGCCTACCATGATAGCAATTCCGGCCGTGTGCGACCGGAGCTTAAGCATTTACGAAATTGCAATTAACAGCAAAAGGAACTATAATAGTTTTTTAAATAAAATTGTGACCCAAACCCATGGGCATCACAAACACACCTGACACTGAATGGTGACGTCAAAATGGTAACATCGACTACGTGCTAGCAAACACTCATTCACTGTCCGAATCAGGGGTCAGGGGTCGGCCGGGGCCTATTGCATCCAACAGTGGGCGAAGGCAGGGTGCCTCTGAACAGCCTGCCAGACCATCACAGGGTCATTCACACTTGCACCTAGGGGCAATTAGCCTAACCGCCGAAGACCCAAACTGTTGTGTTGCGTATCTTGTCATTCCCCTGTTACTGTTGCTAAACTTGATCTTGTCTTGTCTCCCAACAGGAAGAACTTTGGCAAAAGAATAATACCCAATGGTCTTCATAAGAGGATCTTACAACAACATGCCAGCAATATCATTGAGGAAGTATGATGCCCCGTACGAGCACAGTGGGGTCTTAAGAGGATGATGTGCATGTCTTTGGACTGTAGGAGGAGTCCGGCGTTAGCACGGGGAGACCATGAAAGCTCCACAAAAACACCCCCGCTGAACCCAGGACCTTCCTTCTGTGAGGCGCGCATGCTATCCATGACACCACCGGCCGGCCACGCTAGCAAGCAATGATTATTTATTTAAATTTAACACACTACAATTGATTTGTTGGTCAAGGGTTCGATCTTGGGGCTTCTCTTAAGCTGTCTTTGTCTTTACCTGGGACTCTTGGGACTAGTTTGTCTTTTATCTCAGGATTTGTCCGCCTTCTCTTAGGACTCGTCTTGCTTCTTCTCCATCTTAACTCGCATCTTGTGTAGGGGTTGTTCATTCCGGAGATTTCTGTTCCCTTTACTTGAGGCCTGCTTTGGGAATTTTCTTGATTTATTTATGTATATTTTTAATTTGGAACTTGTCTGAGGACTCTTAATTTTAAGCTATAAATTTTAAGTTTATGGTAAATATATAAAGCGTCAGCACATGTTGGACTTCATAAATTGGCTACATTTCGTGCGAAGGCAAAAATGTTAATTTTCTCCAAACCATTCCTATAAAGGTCATGATCCAGCAAAGAAAAACATCCAGGATCTCCAGACTGTTTCACACAGCTCTCAAGCAGAGCTTACTTTTCATAGGGATTATCCTTCTAGCGTCACTTCATGGGATGATCTCTGATCTCAGAGTCAAAGTGCATAAAACACATAGCCAGGACATATATAATCCATTAATCCATCAAGTTAATCTGTCACTCTGGAGCAGATGAAATGTAAAAGCCGTCATGGTTTTTGAAGACGATTCTCTGTGGGAAAACAACCCCGAAAGAATGGGGTGGGTGGGGGGTAGGTGGGGGTTTGAAAGGAATAAAAACAAGACCACATGGTAAATGTGTAAACAGGGAAGATGTTGACACACAGCGGTGCTGTTGAACATATATGCTTAAGTCGCGGTCGCTGTAGATGAGTGACAGACAGCATGACCACACACAGCATTCCTTACATGTTCGACACTGTTCGGGCCAACAGGCAATGAGCAAATGTTGAAAAAGCAAACACAGGGAATGACCATTAGAGCTCTAGAAAATATAATCTCAACCGTTTAACGAACGAAACCACTCGGGCGAGAGTCTTTTAGATAATTACCACATACTTTTGGGATGGGGGGAGAAGTGGAAGAAAAAAGTTTCATTGCTAAACCAAATTCTACTGAATCATACAAAAGCCTGTCTAAGTGTTAAACCCTGTTTACAAACAACCAGAGTTGGTATTTATTTATTCGTTTCTGTCGTAGGAATTCAGAGGGGCTGCGACAGAAGGTCAGCTGATGGTGAACTGATGTTCATATGTGAACGCTGCATAGTTCACATATCGAATAAGTTGTACGCCTGTCGTGAGGAAAAATAGGTCAGATCTGTAAGTCAAATCGTAAAATGTTTAGGGGGTTGTTGCGACGTGAAAAAATAGGCCACAGGGCTCCAGATGCTCCCGTCGAAAGTACCATTTTAGAATATGCCAATATAGAACAAGCATAGCAAGTTGGAAAGCCCCAGCTTCATCGCCCGGCAAGTAAATGTCCGGAAACCTAATATACTGTTTGTCTCTGTGACCTTGAAAAAGTCATACAAAGATCATTTGCATAAAACTCATCCCAGCACTCATAGTAGTGCGCTAGCATACCGCGTTTGAAAGCCCCAGCTTCACCACATGGGAAGTAAAAGTCCGGAAACTAAAGTGTGATGGATGGACGGAGAGACGAACCCATTCCTACAGCTCCCGAGCCACTTTTGTGAGCTTCAGCTAAAAATACCCACAGGACTGCTGTACAGCTCAATCTAACTCATCTCATGGCAGCCTTCATGCCTGGAGTGCCAAACCTTATGGTCAGCTATGAGCCTTCAGCCTCAACCGTCATCATCTCACTCAACTAGCCTCTTAGTTCAGTAGTATTGGTAGCACCCACATCTGTCTTGAGTGTGCTGATGGAAATCGAGCAAGGGCGACCTTGGTTTCTGTGCCTGTGACATGGTTCCCCAGCAAGACTTCTGTGCCCGAAGCAGCGGCCAAGTCTCTGCCAGACAACCTGACCAGTGACTCTTGGGAGAGGCTCATACAACAAGTTGTTTGGTGTAGGAGCCATTGAGAGACGTTCCTACGGTGAAGGTGAGAGACAAGCATTCACAGCAAGACTGACTCCAGGGTCCACTTCAGCTCATGAGACACATTCCACTTCCAAACCTTGCTCTTCTGGTTGAAAGCTTGCCAGGCCAGTGCCTTGCGGACTTTGTAACGCTTCGTAGAATTTGTGACGGACTGGCGCGAGTTCCAGAAGCGTTCAGAACAAACCTGTTCAGGCAAAGGAAGTTGGTTTAATTATTTATTACGGATGAGCCAATAAATGTAGCGATTTACAATAGATAGAGTAGAGGTGGGTAGACTGACGGGCGGAGACGGGAGACAGCTTGCCTGAGTAGAGTCTTGGATCTTACGGCAAGATCCTTCCGTTCACGGTTGTCCAGGTTCTAGCGTAGTCCCTTCAGCAACAGACTTCAAACCGACAGAGTTGTAAAAAGACACCTGTGGGTTTAACACAGTGCGATAATAGGATTATCACAAAAGTAAATAAATGAATAAATTCGAAAAGCTGCATCACATGTTACAAGGAGTGTACGGAAATCAAGGGTGGGGGGTGGGGCGGTGTGTCTGTAATGGCATTTTCCATCCCACAACAGGTGAGTTTTTTCAGACACGCCCACACCTGTCCTAGGAGTTTCTTGATGTTGCCTGTTGTGCGACATATGCGACTTCAGCATTTTACCCGAAACTCAATGTACTGTGTATTCTGCAGGGGGGATGTCCGATAGTGATAACCCTCCTCTCTGTGACATCATCGACCTGACGATACACTGGTGGGACCTGGGAGGGACTTGGAGGATGGTGGCCGGGGCAGAGTGTTTTGCAAATTACATAGAACATCAAACATTTGAGATCGCGTCTAAAATGCTATAATACGGATTTGTAGGTGAACTGATGTCAGGATTCTAGAAAAGTCGTCAACAAATTTCATTTCAACAACGTGCACAAATTTATGGTTTAAGGACGATGTGTGTTGATTAGAAAGCGCTAATGAGAAAACCATAGGCTTCCCTTACCTCATAGAAATGTTCCCTGAAGACGAATACATGAGATATGTATTATATATATATATATATATATATATATATATATATATAGAGAGAGAGAGAGAGAGAGAGAGAGAGAGAGAGAGAAAG
>JBCNYG010000005.1:13229925-13240123 GCA_039654305.1 Porochilus rendahli | reverse complement strand
GATCTACACACACGCACACTCACACACACACACTCACACACAAACACACACACTCACACACACACACTATATTATACAACTTATAAATTGTTTTGTAAGAATTCTCACACCCAGTAATAGAGATTTTGCTTTATGATGCTGAAATAGATTGGGCTGCTGCTGCTGCTGTATATGTGGGTGTATGTGTGTGTGTGTGTGTGTGTGTGTGTGTGTGTGTGTGGTGGGGAGGGGGTTCTGAGAAGAGGAGGGGGGGTGAGATCTGAACACAATACTCCCCCTAGTAGCTCTTTTCCCAGCGATGACATCATCTGTTTGAAAGTCGAAGCAGCCTGGGTCTTCAGAGCGCGGTGCACAGACACGGATCAGCCTTGTTCTATATAGAGTGGGAAAAATTCCTACATGACTTTGGTGGTTTGCGAACAACCCCAGGCATTTTCATGGGAGCTCTGAGTCATGTTATTTGTCATACTGTTTGTCCTTTACAGCGGAATCCAGATGAATTACACAGCAGGCAGTGTCGTGTAAAAGCATGTACTTGATCTTTGATTTGCATCCTGCTACTGGATGGCTGGTGGGTGCTGCTTAGAAAGAAATTAAAAAAAGGGTTTCTGCAAAGAAATTCTTTTCAGTCGTTTCCCTGAGCGAAACTGTCTATCGGTTTTCCTTTGGATGGTGGTGTTGTGTGTGCTGTTTGTGTCAGAACTGGTGCAGCATCCTCTTTTTATTTCACCTGGACGTCTGATCCAGGAGGGTTTTTATTTACAGAACAAACCAGATCAGATGGATTAAAGTGACTCTGCTTAAACCTGAGACATTGTTGTATTAGCTATAACACTCATCTAAAAATGGCTTCAAGAACATGCCTGAAAATCACAAATCACAATGCTGTACCACATCACTTTTATAATTCAGGTTTCATGTCAATTAAGTGTCAAAGCGCAGCTTCTTTCTTAGCCAGGCCCAAGCAGTGCTGACGAAGTGAGTCTCGGACACACACTACGAACTGCACTGAATTCAGGACCTTGAACAGCGCTGAGGCGACATTTGTGTGTCTACAGAAAAAGAGAACACTTCGGATCAGCTCAAGACCATAATCTAGTCTCGTGTAATTACAGTACACAGAGGTGATTGTAGGCGAACCGGCTGTTGAAAGAAGCAAGAACCTGAAGTTCAAATCATCGGAGAAAGTTGCTGAGAGCCTTGGCACTGAAACTCATCTCCAACGGTCATGACGCAAAGGGACGCTGCAAGAACATCCCATATCGAATAAAAGACAGCGAGAAAGAGAGATTGCCTAATCGGCACTTGCACAAGACGGTTATAAAACTGCAGGAAAAGCAGATTTGTATCAAAGATGACTTCTAGGTGACCTGTTGTGTCATTTTCAGAGAAGCGATTTGTCAGATTCAGCTTTCTCCATCAGAGAAGAAGGATGTTTCAATAATTATTGCCAGATTTTAGAGGCGTTTTCTTTGGTTCTGTATTAAACATGCCCTGGGGTACACTAACAGATTTCTGACTCGGGTACCCGCTTGTTTCTGTGGATCGTCCTCGATGCTGTCGAATTCGTGAATCTGATTGGCCAGAAGGATAGCATAATTTCCTAGAACCGCAGCTCTCACAGGTTTATATTACTGTGCTTGTCATGTGCTAATACGTTGTCACTTTTACAGTAACTGCTCATAAATAGGGAGTTATACGGCCGACACTCCACATAAATGGATTCTTCTTCTTCTTCTTCTTCTTCTTCTTCTTCGTTTTCTCCCTTGTCCAGGTATGATGCCAGGTCAGGGTTCTGTATCTTCCTGCTCCAGTATATCCGTTCTTGTGCATCTTCTTCCCTTAGGTCTAACACGTTCATGTCTTTTCGTCTGCTGTCTGTCCACCTCATGCATGATCTTTCTCTCGGTCTGCTGCCCTTAAATCCCATCTGCCATGTCTCTTTTAGTTGATATGAAGTTTTCTTTTAACAGAGAAGTCTATGGTTATGGACACGAACACAAAAATGCTTATAATAATAATCTTATCATTATTTTGTCATTATTATCTTATTATTATTTTAATTTATGTCTTACCAAGAAGGGCTTGCAAGTCATCTGGTTGAAACTAGAGGCATGCATCCAGACGTGAGACGTGAGACAAAAACAATATTTAATAATATGAATATGCAGAGTTTGTTCATTTTTCCTTAGTTCCTGCCTGGTCTAGTTTGTTTATATTATTGCGAAAATAAATAAATAATGTAAAGCGCATAGATATAGCATTAATAATGTGTAAAGGTGAAGAGATGTGCTGTGTATGTGTATATTTCATTACAAAACACTATAACAAATGGTCTGTGTTTCTAGTGAGTCACATTATGCAATTAAAGCTGGGTTTAGCTCACGCTGAACTCACACTGGGTATTCATCCACCCCCCCCACCCCCCATGTATGTAGCATTGAGACTTTCTCTTCATGTTGTTCTTCAAATTGTCAGGTGTGGGAGATGAGGCAGATGCAGGAGTCAGTCACAATAAAGTTTTTAAATAAGTACAGAAAACGCAAACACTGGGGAAACCTGAAAAATAGGCTCATGAACCTCTGCTCAGACTCGCACTTAAACAAAATGTAGTAACTAAATCTAAGACAGGCAGACCGGCAGATAATGTTCATGGAGCTGAAAAGAATACAGAAGCTGATATATAGCCCAGAAACACCAGTCAATCAGCGCAAGCCTGTAGTGGTCATGACGAAAATCAGTGCGAGAGACCAAACAAACCAACGAGATTACATGATGCTATATGGACAAGAATCTCTGTATAAACTGGTTGCTACATGAAGTTTGCATGTTCTCTTTTGTGCATGTGTGGGAATCCTCTGAGTACTTCAGTCTCCTCCCTCAGTGAAAAATATCCAAATTGCCCCTAGGTGTGGTTGTGTGTGTGAATGGGTGTGTGAATGGGTGTGTGTGTGCTTATCCTGCAGTGGTCTGGTGATTTGTTCAGGGTGTACCCCGCATATAGGCTATAGCATCCCTGCGAGCCCAAATGAATGACTTTCAAAATTAATGGAAACATGGATAATGTACTAGAGTGAAGTAGCTGAGATTGAGGAGCTATCCGGGCCAGAATTTACCCACCGAGCTACACCCGAGAGCTCACATTTCAAGGTCTGGATTTATTTTAGCATTTTCCCAAGGACCAACAGAAAGAACACGACGACAAACAGTGCTTTATGTCACGTCGAGTTTAAGCAAAACCAGTTTTAAGTATGAACACAAGTACAGATGAATGCTAATCAGATGCAGGTAATTCTGTTGCATTACATCCCTAATATGCAAATATGGCTTCACTTGAGTGTGCAGGCATGTTTTTGAACTCGCTGGTTTTGTCTGGGAAAATGTACGTGATTAGATTAACTGAGCATGACAGCTTGGTGACATGTGTTTACATGAAGTGCCCTACAGGCATTTTAACACACCTTTTAGTTCAAGTGCTCACGCTGATAGATGGCAGACCTTTCTCACAGTGCCATGGCGAGCCTGTAATGTTTAACAGTGCTGACCTCTGAGCTCAGCCTCTGAAGCACTGAGAGCACCGTCTTGCATGTTCTTGACCCGGAGAGAACATTTTCACACAGGGTTCTTAAAGCTCTGAGAGGAGAGGCAGGCCGTAGCGAGTGAGAAACGGAGAAGACCAGAAACTTTCTTAAGTGAGGTGGAAGTCTCTCTTCCTCGCTGTGATGCACTTATGTTGTAGTTTGTTATAGGCATGTCGCTAGCAAAACTAATTAGCTAGTGCATACATCTCCATACGCTAGGCATGTTTCATTGCACATGAATGCGTGTACCTGTAATAACATAAAACATATGCCATGTGCTGAATCTTCTGAGGAAGAGAAGGGGGTGAAGGGAGGGAAGGTGACAAGGACATTACTGCAAATCCGAATAATAATAAACAAACAACCTGACACCTGCTTTTTCCGAGAAACAGAGCAGAACCGTAAAAACAGTTATCCTCTTTAAAAATATAGTGCCATAGAGACCAGGTGTTATGATGCAACTCCAAGGTTTGATCCAGAACTCTGTTACTGTCAATGCACAGGCTTGCATGTTCTTCCTAAGGACTTCCTCGGGGTACTCAGGTTTCCTCCAAACAGTGCATAGAACCGTTGACTCTAAATTGCCCCTAGATCAGAATGTTGCACAGATTGATTTCCTGTGTATCATATCCAGAGTATCAACTGGTATCCTACCCAGGGTGTATTTTCTCTTGCATGTCCCCCTCATGGGTTTCCTCAGGGTTCTCTGGTTTTCTCCCAACAGTACGCAGAACTGTTGACTCTAAACTGCCCCTAAATCTGACTGATACACAGCTTGGTTTCCTGTGACGTGTGGGTATCTTATTCAGGGTGTATTTTCTCTTGCATGTCCCCCTCATGGGTTTCCTCAGGGTTCTCTGGTTTTCTTCCAAGAGTACGCAGAACTGTTGACTCTAAATTGCCCCTAAATTTGAATGTTGCACGCTTGGTTTCCTGGGATGCACTAGTATCCTATCCAGGGTGTATTTTCTCGTGCATGTCCTCCTCATGGGTTTCCTCAGGGTTCTCTGGTTTCCTCCCAGCAGTAGATAGAATTGATACACCTACCTTGCCCCTAGATCTGAATGTTGAGCAGCTTGATTTGCTGTGGTGCGATGGTCTCATACCCAGGTGTATATATCCAGGTATTTTCACATCAAGTATTTTCTGGGAAGGCTCCAGGTCCACTAGCATGACCACGATAAAGTGGTTAAGATAAACGGAAATAAAAAAGCACAAAACCCACCAGAATACTTCATCCTAGTGAGTGGAACTGTGAGAGCCCTGTCCCTGAGGTCACAGAATTATTTAGCATCGAATAACATTTATCTCCATCCTGTATACGTTCATTTATCTGCAGCACCCTGTCTAAAGGTTGTGCTCATAAGGCTGTGTAACCTGCATAAACTCTTCCTGGAGATGTTTTCTGCTCTCTAGATTACAACATAGTTTGTGACCAGAATAGCGTTCATGCCTGATCTGATGTCCTACTTATTTTCTCTCACACAGGCCTCTTTGATAAGTGTTTCTATGCCTCGAGTGATCGGGGTTGGCTGCTGGGTATCAAGACAGTTAGCGAACAAGGAAACCGAGACCCTCGCTTCTTCTTCTCTGTCAAGACCGATCGTGCACACAAGGTCACTTCTATCCACTCCAACACCCATTACCTGCCTGGCCACTGGACCCACGTGGCAGTCACGTATGATGGCATTTACATGAGACTGTTTGTGAATGGTGCTCAGACTGCTGTTAGTAGAGAACAGTCTGGAGATGTCTTCTGCTCTCTTACAAAGAAGTGTAAGGTAGGTCAATGACTTCTTTCTCCAAGGCCTGTTTGTATTAATAGCATAAGAAAAACTTGAATGAAGCATTACTTATTGATAGATATGTGATTAGCATTAGCAATAATGTTTATGTGTCCATTATACCAAATGGCTAGTCAGTTGTGGTATCTTTATTAACCGTGAGATTTTTTTAACAGGCCTGACTTAAAGTGTTTTTGGCTTGAAAGAATAATCTTCTAATCTAATCTGAATCCAAAGGTGTTGATGGTGGGTGGAAATGCCTTGAACCATAACTACCGAGGTTCCGTCGAGCGAGTGACTCTGTGGCGACAAGCCCTCTCCCAGCGCCAAATCATAGAGGACATGCATGGCCACGAGGACGCTCACTATCAAGCAGAGCTCGTCATTCGGGAAAACTTTCAGAACCCTGAGCGCAAGTGGCTGGTAGTGAAGGATGGGAATTTCCCACAAAGAGACCAAGGCCCTCGGGCTGGACTGGCCTCTCTGGACACATCTCTCGAGCCACCTGCGTGCGGGCAGACAGTGTGCGACAACGTCGAGGTTGTGCGCAACTACAACCACTTCTGGAACTTCCGGAGACCCAAGACGGTGCGCTATCGTGTGATCAACGTGTACGACGATGAGTACCGTAGGCCCACCGTGACCGAACAGCAGATCTATTTGCAGCACCAGGAACTGAACGAAGCCTTCGGCATGTACAACATCACCTGGGAGCTGACAGTTCATAATGTTAGCAACGCCACGCTGCGTTCCCGGTTAGTGCTAGCAAACTGCGATATCAGTAAGGTGGGTGATGAGGACTGTGATCCTGAGTGTAACCATACCTTGACCGGATTCGATGCCGGGTACTGCAAGCCAAGAGGCCGCTGTGCTGAGCATAAGCCAGGCAACGGTGTGTGCGATCCGGAATGCAACTGGGATAACTTTGCCTACGATAAAGATGACTGCTGTAACCCCAATATTACCGATGTCACCAAGACATGCTTCAATCCCGCCTCACGTTTAAGGTAAGCTTGAAGCGCCAATTCTGTCAAACGATTCATTTTTTTTTATCCGTGTCATATTCTAAATGAATTTGCAGTGAAACTCATTTCATGTTTATGTTGGATGTACTGGTATTAAGCACTGCCTCCTTACCAAGAACTAGGGCGAGATTGACGTCACTCTTCAGGGTATGGGAATTTTCTTGTGGTTTTAAATGTAAGTGTTTTTTTGTAGAAGCTTTCACTTGTGCCCTGAGTAACTTTTAGACATATGACAAGCGCAACCCAGCCAACTTGGCAAGCAATTTCCATAGCGAGAAAATAATATCGCCATCCTTGGCATTCCAAGTGGGACGTAGCTGTGCTTTTGCATTCCACCGGAATACAGCGTTTTGGCAATTTCACTTTTTCATGAATCATCCTACACTCTGGAGAGAAGAAACAACAACAACAACAAAAAAAGCTACATAGATGTTTTCCCAACTTTTCTATCACCCCATTCTCGCTGTTTACGACGGTGTAGAGATGGTGACCTCATCCAATTACAGTTCATAGTCATCTGTCAGTCTACACAATCTCCCAGCCTTGCATTTCTTCCAGCTCTCAGTAAAGATCTAATATTTCTTTTTCCTCCAAGGAAGCCTGTGGCTGTTAGCTAGCATTTTTAAACCTCGACAAAAGTCTTAGTCCCGAATGAAAGATTTCTACCCAGGATACCCGAGGTCATTGGGGAGAAATCACATGATGTTTACAGTTTCTCTTCAGTCGTCTGGTTTAACTTTGGCCAGATCTGCACTGGATCTCTGTTGTACAGCAGCTGTTGCTAATATTGCAAAGACAGCCATGTTTAAAGCTACCATGTTCACCAAGCTTGAAGCTGGAAGATTTATTGCATGGAAGCAGAAGTTTGATGAAGAGCATGGACTGTTGCTTAATACTTTGGTGGACACTGGGATGATTGAGGAAGGTCCAGATAATATTAAAACAACAGCCTGGCAGATTAAAGAACACATATCTACAGTGCTCTGCTTCTATTTCTGTATCTTGCTGGTTTATTTAGTTCTCCTAGGACGGTATTAAGAATGGCTAGACATAGCCTGAAATTAGCAAGAATGAGCAGAGAGTGACTCCCCTGCCTTCTTGTCTGCTGTAATCCCTTGTGTTTCTCCACTGATTGAGTTTATCAAGGGAACAACAATGTTTTGTATTAGTCGCTTGAACCCAGTCCAGTCTGGACAATTGTCTCCACTTGCATTCCTTAAGTACTTCAAGTGACTCTGTGTGTGGGCTGCTAGGTGACATCAGACTTGAATAGAAGCACTTGCATTTTTCTGCCGAAACTTATCCCATTGCAATCATCAAGAGGTCATTTATCATCAGTCATCTGGTCCACTTATAGAAATCAGCAACTGGCAAAGGCTGAGCACGAGATTGAAATATTACGACTGATGGGATAAAGATTGTTTCTTCGAGAGACAGTTTGAGAAGGTGCCAATGTACAGAGTGTTGGAGGAAGGGGAGGGGGAGGAAGGGGAGGAGGAAAACGTGAGTGATAGAAAATAGATGACGGACTCCTCGGGTGGTTGCTTGTTTTGCGTCGATCGGGGTTCATCCAGGGAGACAAGCCGAATGCAGTGCTGCAAACGTTCACTGACATTCCGACTTAATTGTGGAATTCTGGACCAACATTGCGCTTCACGCATGCGGAAACAATGGATGATCTGGGGTTTATTTTTGCAGGGTGGAATCTGGTACCAGTTTGCTTGTTTAGGAATCTGGCTAGAAGGAAAGAGAATGATGGGTCTAGGAAATTCTCAGACTTCGGCCAACAGTATAGCATTGAAAAATATAAACGATGCCTTCTTTGTTCTTGTTTTTTTTTTTTTTGCTTTTACTTTTTTTTATGTGTGCATGTTCTGTTCCATTTTCTTGACATTTCTTCACTTGCATCAGGAGATAGTTAGTTTAAAGCTCTTTGGCCGACAGTCTAACAAAAAAGGGGGGGGGGGGCTGTGTTTTTGACTTGCACGCAGTGTTTGGTATGCTAGAGTACACGCTTTGCAGTATCGCTACTGGAGCCAAATGCACTGCATTTATGTTCTGCATGAAAAATGTCCGCCATGGCTCCATTCCCAGAGAGATGAGTCACGGGTCAAAGGTGAGCATACCTGAGTGGTTGAGCGTTCATATCCCATGTTCCATTTTGTCACATTAATAGATTCATTGAGTTTAAGGGAGTGTATTAATCTTTACGCAGGGCCCTGACATGTAAGGCTCACCCCATGTCACCTGAACCCGAAGTCTATAAAGACATAAACGGAAATGAACGGCTTTGCCTTAATGGACTTCTCTGGCATGAAAGCGACGGCTTTAAAGCGGAACATCCTCATAAAAACATCTCTGAAGCTGCTACATACGAATACAACATAAACAGACCTGCTGCAACTATATGTTTAATGCTTTATGGGCTTGTTTTTTATTTTTTTCCCTGGTTTTTATGAGAATGAAAGATAAGATTTGGTCTGAGATGGTGTCCATCATTTGAAATTAAAAAAATTAAAAGTCTGTTATTAACCCATCCATCCATCAATTAATCAATTATGCAAACAATCCTTTAATCAATTCATCCATCCATCAAACAATCAATTGACCCATCCATCTATCCATTCGTCAATCCTTTTTTGTAGCTTATCCGTGTCTGGGTTGTGGGACCCAGAGATTTAGCAGAATTGCCCAGGCTTCCCGCTCCCTGGCCACCGCCTCCAGCTCCTCTTGGGGCATACCGTCGACATTCCCAAGCCAGCTGAAGGATATTATCTCTCTGGCATGTCCTGGATCTTTCCCAGGGTCTTCTTTTTGTCTGATACCTTGTACCTCTCTTACAACACACCTCTCTTAGGAGGGATTTGGGAGGTATCCTAGACAGATGTCCAAAGAAGAGCAGTGGCTCTACTCTAGGCATGTTCTGAATGTCAGAACTTCACATTTAGCCCAGACATTGATTCATTCATTCCTTTTCTACGCCGCTTCATAATTAGGGCCGCGGGCAGAGTTAACCCACGCAAGCACGCGGAGAACATGCAAACTCCACGCAGAAACGCCACGAGTGCGGGAATCAAACACACGACCTTCTTGCTGCGTGGCATACATGCTAACCACTACGCCATTGTGCCGCCTCTGAGGCCGGACATTTGCATCCAACAGTAGCTGAAATCCAAGGTTCTGAAAACTCAATCTTTCATAAGGTATAACAGTAAAATAAAACCTACCCAGTCAGAAATCCATACAGGTTAAAACAGTTACGAATGGTCTGGTTCTAGCTTCCTGTGTTTGACCGTTGGACTCCTGTAGACCTGGTGGTGGGCTCACCACACACTGGATTCGGGTTGGGTCTAGGACCTGAAGGTTCAGACATCAAATAAATCTGGCAGAAAATAGCAAAACAATTAGCACGTTTGGAGTTCTGTTAAACGAGCAGTACGGAATGTAGCCAAATCTTTTGACCGAATCTGCCTGTTTTCATTGTTCTGCTCTGGTTCTTGATGATTCATACAGCAACAGTCCAGCGCCAAAGAAATTCTCCCCCAATTTACTCTCATCAATTATCCAACAGTGCACAGCTACTGGGTATGTGTCCATATTTGGTATAGTGCAATACATCTGGTATTCACAATGCATCTACATATAAGTTCTATCGCAGTTTGTTTGCTTTCCAGCCATTCATTCATTCATTCATTCATTCATTCATTCATTCATTCATTCATTCATTTTCCGAAGCGCTTATTCCTAATTAGGGTCGCGGGGAGGCTGGCGCCCATCTCAGCCGACTCTGGGCGAGGGCGGGGTACAC
>JBCNYG010000005.1:13218855-13229825 GCA_039654305.1 Porochilus rendahli | reverse complement strand
AAAATATTTGAATGTTAAGTGTCTGGCACAATGCCATAGTGGTTAGCACGTCCCCCTCACACTGAAGCTCCTGGGTTCGAGTCCTAGGCTCATTGAGGATGTTTCTGTGTGGAGTTTGCATGCTTTCTCCGTGCCTGCTTTGGTTTTGTCTGGGTACTCTGGTTTCCTTCCAAAGACATGCACATAAGGATAATTAGCTGTTCTAAGTTGCCCCTAGGTGTGAGTGTGAGTATCTTATTTGTGTTGGCTCTGCAATGGTCTGGCAAACTGTTCTGGGAGTTGGCTGAGGTAGGACACAGGCTCTCCATGACTGTAATTGGATGAAGCGGCTCAGCAAAGTAATGAATGAAGATGGGGGGTGGTGCGTACGGTATCAGGTACTGCGAAAGGGTCTTAACCGAACAGTTACCCTATGAGGTATTTACATCTGGTATGGAATTAAAATATCAGTTGACAAATGCAGTGTAGTCGCTATCAGTCGCTGTTTGCTTGAATTATCCGTTTGCTATTGGACAGCCAGTTCAGTGTTTCCAAAATTTTGGATTTGGCCTCAGCTATGAGTTTTCGTTTCAATGCATCCCTAATCAGGAAGTGAATCCATGGACGTGGTTGAACTCTCCAACTTAACGTGATCACCAACAGGGCTGAAGATCGAGGTTTTATTTGACTCCGAAGCTGATGTGCCACCAAATCTGCAGTGATTTCATTGCGCAAACTGGTAGCACTGGACAAAGTCTGTAGAGCGCCCATTTTTCCAGTGCTGGGCGGGTTCCTCGTTTTAAAAGAACTCGCCTCAACCAAGGGAACAACAGCATGACCAAGGAAGCCCTCTTGGTGTTGCATCTGGTTCAGGCATTGACCACGTTTTGGGTGAATGTAGCATGCAAGGGTGGGCTGAAATATTCAAAGGCTGACCATCAAGGAGTAAAGCCAGAGCAATAAAACACTAGAGAGCTTCCAAGCCAAGAAGATCCAAGCACTGCACACCGATCGAAGAAGTGTGTGGACTACAGAGGAGACTATACACAGGGGGTCAAATTTGACCATTGCATGATGGTCAGCCTATGAACTGTTCTGCCCAACCTCAATCTGACTGGTTGCCCAGCGGTTAAGGCTCTGGACCGATCTTACCGATCCAAGGGTCAGGGGTTCAAGTCCCAGTACCACACAGCTGCCACTATTGGGCCCTTGAGCAAGCTCCGCAACCGTGTCATGAATTTTACCCAAATCAATTCGCCGAAACTCATCAAAATATGCCATGAATGTCCAAAATGTATCTCTGTAATTGTTAATTAGACTTTCAGCTTGCAAGTCAAAAGCACTCGAGGGTTTTGGAGCCCAACATGGAGCGGACAAAAATGGATTGTAACATGAGATCAAGGCTTTAGGTTACATGGCAATCCCCAAACAAACTTAACGTATGAATCCAATTCGTGTCTATGATCCTTCATAAAACAAATTTCCATCGATATGAATAATAATGTCTTGTTTGTATCACCATTCATGATACCTAGGAAATTTTCTTTAAGCAGCTGTAACACCACCCCTTTAATTACATGGGTAGAAATGATTTAAATGGTTTTAAATGTACCCTTTCCTGACAGTTTCACTCGTCAGTCTATTTCAATTAGCTTTCTGCTATTGGGGGATTTAAGAAAAAGTTTTCGTCAGCAGAGAATTCCCAAAATTATAATCGAATTGCCTTACATTTACATTACCTTACAGTTGAATTACATACAAACCTGGAAACCCATCCATCCATCCATCCATCCATCCATCCATCCATCCATCCATTTGTCGAATCGGTTACTCTCACTAGGGTCGTGGGGAGGCTAGAGCTCATCTCAGTCAACTCTGGGTGAAGGAGAGATACACCCTGAACTGCTCACCAGTCCATCACAGGGCCAGCACACGCACAACCATTCACACTCACACTCACATCTAGGGGCAATTTGGAACACCCAGTTGGGCTAATGGGCATGTCTTCGGACTGTGGGAGGAAACCGGAGTCTCTGGAGAAAACCCACGCAAGCAGCTTGCAAACTCCACACAGACACACCCTCGCAAGCCTGGGACTCAAGCCCAAGACCCTCTTGCCATGAGGCAATCATTCTAATCAGTACAGTAAAAAAAAAGATATCAATGAAATCATGCAATTCCTTGTTGCGTATCCATTCACTTGAACACCTCGGTTTCTGACCATCAACAGCGAGAGACAATCTGACATAAACGGAACGACGCTAGTCATCTTTTATTATCCTTTCGCGAATGTCTCAGGCTCTTCGCTTGGCAGGTGAAAGCTGTCAGGATACAGGAACTTGTATCTATATTTGGAATATCTTACATCAGGAACTCCAGGAATTCTTCTCCGCGGCTCTGACGAACAGATGGCTGTGATGTGTTGTGAGTGCAATTAAAAACGCTGTAGTCAAACAGCCGTGCATCTGGTACATATTGGAGTACTGTAGCTAAGCTAACTGTCTGCCATTTCTCCTTTAGAGGGATGAAGGACGATTTGTTGAGCTGTTGTCACGGCACTAAACAAGCTTCCTCATACCGACTTGATTACGTAACCGAGCTTTGAAGGGAACGTTTTTTTTTTAATAAACCCTTTTTATAGTATCTCTGACGTGTTTTGAAAGCGCTGGATAACGGATGTGTCATTAGGCGCTAGGACAATTAAACATACCTCCATGTGATGTTTGGACACTCTTCCACAGCTGGAGTGTGTCATCCCAGTGTGTGGTCTTCATTTAGACTAGCTGTCTGGGAGCACCCGTTAATGTCAGGCAAACATGTCATTGGTTTTTATGGCTCGCCGCGAGTTGTCAGTCACGTTTTCAGCATGTGGTTATGCGTTTTATCTTTACGGTAATGCAGTTTGATGCAGCGTGATCACTGGAACCCTGCCAGGGCCTTGCACGATGCTGTCCTTGTACATCAGAGTGTCACTTCTGGGCCAGTTTTTCTTTTCCATTTCCATGCTGGCTTAGAATGACTCGAAGCCTCAAAGCAAACGTTTGATCATGATATATAAAGTCAGATAACTCGGAAGATACAATGATGCACTGACAGATTAGGGTCTGTGGGAAATTGGTGTGACATAAAGAAGAAAATTCCAAATATGGACAAAATTGTTTTGAATGTAATGCATCTCTGACCAATATTAATATCATGTACAGCCACGGCAATTTTTTTCCCTGGCGGTATATTGCAAGGTGGCATGGTGGCGTAGTGGTTAGCACATCCAACTCACAGCAAGAAGGTCCTGGATTTGAGTCTGGGGCTTGGTGAGGGTGTTCCTGTGTGGAGTTTGCATGTTTCTCCTGGGTTTCATCTGGGTGCTCATCTGGGTTTCTTCCCAAAGTCCAAGCAGTCCAAAGACATGCACATTAGGCTAACTGGCTGTTCCAGATTGCCCCAGGTGTGAGTGTGAATGGTTGTTGGCCTTGCGATGGACTGGTGAGTTGTTTGGAATAAACCTGTTCCTTGCCCGGAGACTATGGGGGACTGCTGATCTCCAAAATTGATCTCCAAGATTTTGTGACCTTGCTCTGACCTTGACCTTTGACTCAGACACTTCAAAATCATATCATCTCAGGGACTCAGGTAGGTTAGTGTCCCTACCAAGTTCGGTGAAAATCCGTGCTCGGGTGTAGTGAGGATTTTGTTCACATACAGACTGACAAACAGACATACGATTACAATATCTCCGCCAAAACTCCATTTTGAGTGAACGTACTAAACATTGCTAACAGCTTATTTCAACAATGTGCTGTTTTTGTAGCGTTTTTGTTTTGACTTGTCATAACACCTGAGTCAGTTGACTGATGGCTTTCGGCAAACGTTTGTTATGGAATTATGACACGATCCAGGCTGAATTATAGATTACATTATTGTGGCATTTGAAGTTCAGAGGGACTCTCAAAGCGTGCAATGTTTCACAGCGTTATAAACAGGAATACACAGCGGCTTGCAAAATATTTTTTAGAAGTCAGCTGTCATTACACTGTAATATGGGTTATTATACAACCTTATGTTAGCTTGATATCAAATTTTGTTGCATGGAGGCATAGTGGGTAGCACATCTGCCCCACAACAAGAAAGTCCTGGGCACACCAAGGACGTTTTTATGTGGGATTTACATGTTTCTCTTCTTTTTGAGTGGGTTCCCTCTGGGTTCCCTGGGTTCCTCTGACAGTCCAAAGACATGCACGTTAGGCTAATTGGATATTCTCAATGAATGTCTGTCTGTATTGCTCTGCACTGGTCTGGCCAGCCGTTCAGCGTGTAGCCTGCTCTTACCCAGTGTCGGCTGAGATAGGCTCCAGCTTTCCAATAAAGGATAAAGTGGTACAAAAAATTACATGACATAAATGATTATCATCCATTTATTCATTTTTGGCCGCTTATTCGTAATTAGGGGAGGCTGGCACCCATCTCAGCAGTCTCTGGATGAGGGCGTGCTCGCGCCAGACCATTGCGGGGCCAACACACACACAACCATTCGCTCTCACACCTAGGGGCGATTCGGAACCACCAATCAGCCTACTGTGCGTGTTTTTGGACTGTGGGAGGAAACCGGAGTACCAGGAGGAAACCCACGCAAGCACGAGAAGAGCATGGAAACTCTACACAAACGCCCCGAGCCCGGAAATCGAACCCAGGACCTTCTTGCTGTGAGGCGAATGTACTAACCACTGTGCTCTGATTGATTATATAAGCCTTAATAAATGCCTACGTAGGTTTATGTCAGCTATGTCACTCTATGAACGCTGCCCTTATGCAAGGTGTTCTTCAGATTCTTCAGTTTGTTTTTTCCAGTTTTAATATGAACCACACACCGTATGTTTATGTGTACTCGCTCCCACAGGGCCTACCTGGATGTGAAGGAGTTGAAAGATATCCTTAAAGTTGACGGTTCCACACATCTCAACATCTTCTTTGCCAATTCTACTAATGAGGACCTGGCTGGAGTGGCTACCTGGCCGTGGGACAAGGAGGCCCTGACCCATCTCGGTAATAAAGTGTGTTTAATTTACACTGGATGAAGAACAAATGAACGCCTGCTTTGATCTGAGTGTATAGCTGGTGCTATTCTTGGTATAACAGCATCTCGGAGGTTCTGTTTCATTTCTTATGGACCCCCTGATGTGTCCGGCATTTAAGTTGTACTTTTAAGGTCCTGTAGCTGACTCAATTCATCATCTGATTTTTGAGTAAATGAGTCGTAGGTGCCAGCGCTTTGTTTGAACCTTTCATTCCTTTCTCCCCCCCCAAAAAAGGAAAAGATTGGCAAATATCGCTTTAATTAATTCCAGCTCACTACATGCTTCCATCCGTTCTTCCAGGAGGCATCGTGTTAAACCCGTCCTTCTACGGGACGTTCGGCCACACTCACACTATGATCCACGAAATCGGACACAGCCTGGGCCTGTACCACGTCTTCAGGGGCATCTCCGAGATCGAGTCCTGCAACGATGCCTGTTTGGAGATGGAACCCTCGCTGGAAACAGGGGACCTGTGCGCCGACACGAACCCCACGCCCAAATACAAGCACTGTCGAGACCCCGAGCCTGGAAATGAGACGTGTGGCTGCTGCAACTTCATCCACACGCCATTCAATAATTACATGAGTTACACAGGTATGAACACACACACGTACTGTATGCACAAATCATTACTATTCACGTGCATTTGCATATTCATGAGCCTGGAATGTTACATATGCTTTATTTACTGCAATAATTGTTTATTGGGGGAAAAAAAGTACGTACATGCAATAATTCTCTGATTTTTAAGCACAAAACGTAATTAGAATGCTGAGACATTATCTAAAAAAATTTACACAAAAAATATATATACGTTAAAGAGCATGTGATGTTATAAAGAGGAGGCTGGAATGCCACCGTAAAGTTTATTATTTTGCTTCAACAGCTTGACCCTCATACTTGAATACGATCCAGGGATTAAAAAGTTTATCTCGAATGTATAATGCTTGAATCAAAATAACGGACACTCAGAGCGTTGCGCGGTTTCATGGAGCAAGCGGTGTCATCATTATGCCACTTTAAAATAAAAAAAAATAAAAAAGAATACAATGTTCGGAGTTTTTTGTGTGTTTCTGCGTAGTATATACTACAACACCTATACAGAGTGAGGTTAGGGGGAGGCTGAAGCCTATCTCAGCCGACACGTTGCGAAGGCGGGCTACGCCCTGAGTAGCTCACCGGGTTATCGTAGGGAAACACAGCCACAACCATACACACTCCCACTCACGGTTACGCTCAAGTAGCCAAATGTGCTAAAGAGACTGTGGGAAGAAACCAGAGTACCCGGAGTAAACCCACACAAGCACAGGGAGAGCATGCAAATTCCTCGCATAAGCGCCCTCACCACGCTCGGGACTCGGACCCAGGATCGGATCCCTGCGAGGCGGACAGGCTAACCATCACCCTTTGCGAGTAACAATTATAAAACTGTAAAAAGTCAAAAGTGTTGTGCATTGTTGTTGTATCTGAATGTTAAAATGTCTCTCCTGTGAGATGATGATGTCATCAGTGGACCCAAATCAATTTGAGTTTTAGACCCCTGTATGAGAACAGTGTTCTTGAAAATGTAAATATCTTGTAAATATCTACCTTGCAACATTATTCAGTTCAATACTGACTATATTTTGCCCGTTTGATCAAACGTGTGATATCTGAAATCTATTTTGCTCTTGTTGCCCCTCCAGATGACACCTGCACTGATTCGTTTACCGAAAACCAAGTGGCTCGCATGCACTGCTACTTGGACCTGGTTTATCAGACATGGCAGCCCAACTACAAGCCTCCTCCTGTCCCCATGGCGCCCCGTGTGGTGGAACAACGTCAGGACTCGGTCACTGTAGAGTGGTTCCCTCCAATCACGGGCCACTTCTATGACAGGTGAACTGAGGTTGCAGAGAGAGGCCTCGGGGACGTTCTGTCTATTTCTGGTTAGAGTTATACTGTATTTTTAGGGAGGGTGAAACACATATGGAGATGACGTGCTCCTGAGGATCAGGTGTGTTGTCATTCGATATATCTGAAGCACCCTTGAGGGAGGGCGCATGTCCTTTCACGCCCTGTGGATCATGAAGGAAATTGAAATTTCTCAGTGGAGACAGTTGTTTTAAAAAAACAACAACTACAAAAATACAATTTAAATTTTTTAAATTAAATTTCAATTCAATTTTGTTTAATAGCCCACATGTGTTTTTGATTAAAAGCCGAATTTATGATCATGTGATTAATTTACTGTTGTTACAGTCAGGACCTCCCCCAAAACATCTCGCTGACCCATGGACGGCATTTTATACTATTTTTTAAACCATTCTTTCACAAGATGATTCAGTTCTGTGGAATTTTGTTGAGTCACCCGGTTATTTTACCACACACTCCAGAATCTCTGCACAGAGAGTCGGAGATGTTTATTAGCATTTTCATTAGCAACACATCCATAAAGATAAGTTTAGGATAGTGTAATGTGCGACAGGTGTAATTCACTGACACGAGCTTTGGGGAAACCCCTCAAGAACATGTCGAGGCATGCCGGGAGTCGGTTGCTCAATCTTGTGCACTGTGTGTTTGTGTGTCTCAGTGTTTATGTGTGTGTGTGTGTGTGTGTGTGTGTGTGTATGTGTGAGAAAGAGAGAGAGAGAAAGAGAGAGAGAGAGAGAGACAGAGAAAGAAAGACAGTCGGAGCCTGAAAAAAAAGGAAAGAAAAAAGCTGCCCGGCTGCCAAGTACTCAGAAGTTATGCTGATCCTGTTCAGACGTCTTCAGTGACTCATAAAAGTGAAATCAGAGAATTATGAACATCTGAACGTTCACAGGGCGAGCATCCCATGTGACTCATCATTTACGACAATGTTTAATAAAATTATAAATATAAAAAAAGGAGAGAGGAAAAGGCGTTTAGCTTCGGTAACAGTTCATGAGGCGAAATGACCAAAATAATGTCAGTGAACAAAAACAGGATAGAACCGGCATAATAATAATAATAATAATAATAATAATAATAATAATAATAATAATAATAATAATAATAACAACAATAATAATAACAATAATAATAATAAGAGGGAAAAAAAGATGATGATAAAGAAGTAGAAGAAAAAAAGAATATTAAAAAGAATAATATTAATTTTATTATTATTATCATTGTTATTATTATCATCATCATCATAATAGCAAGAAGTGGAATTAGGTATAGAATAAAAATTTGAAGAAAATGTAAAAATCATCAAAGTCATAAATTAAAAAACAAAGAAAAAATGTAAAAAGTTATACATCATCTAAAGAAGAAATAAATATATAAAATGTGAAAAACATATGAATTTTTTTCAGTGAAGTAAAAAAAAAACACATTGTGAGTCACATGATTATTTACTCATGGAGTTCCTTTATATTTTCCTGTAAGGGACTTTACAGTGTTAATGCTGAAATGGATCACTGCTGGCCTTTTCCACGTGACCAGGCCGGAGATACTCCTTTATCAAACACAGACATTAACTAAGTCTTAATCAATCAAATTACTGAGCACTTAGAGCCATATTTATTGATCCCGGAAGATATATGATGTATCATAGTTGCGTTCTCATTAGGGGTGAAAATCAATTAGCAGGAATTGGTAAATGATGTGCCAGTGCTCTGACTGAAGCTCCATCCTAATGTATTCTTTTCTTTTGAGCAAAATTCATGCAGAGGATATTTTCATAGCAGTGTGGATGGAGCAGGAACTTCTGGGGGGCTCAAAAGGTGTTGATTAGTTATCTAGTTCTGGTTGCAGTGTACAAGTTCAACACGTTTCTATAGTAACAGTTGGTTCACAGGGATGTGGATTTTTGCAGCTTTTTTTGAATAGGGTAAGTTGCCAGATCTTTTCCCAAATCCTCCACAGATCTTTAAGTACTGACCAGCCCCAAGGCTGCTAGTTTCTGAGATCAGACATAATCAGGCCTCTGCAGGGTGAAAGCATGCTCTATTACTATACAACAATAATAATAATACTGTAATTTAATAATTAATTAAAAAATTAATAGGTTGGCGACTATCCCAACGGCCCACTCTTTTCCAACGACAGCAATGGCTCTCTAACATGCCTATCACCGCAGACAGTGAGAGACATATTTAATTATTATTATTACTATTATTATTATTTTATGTATTTATGTATTTATGTATTTATTCATCTGACTGATAATGTGCTTTTTTGTTTTATTAAAAAAATTGCACTTGCATTAAAAAAGGTTTTTGTTTGTATATGCTGTGAACTACCGCTGTTGAATAAAATCAGAATTTGATATAAATGAGTTACACAAAAATTTATCATCAGCCTTTTCTTCACACAAAAACTATATTTCACCTTTTGGACACCGAGTTGATGAAAATGGACATGCTAGAAATGTCATGAAGATATTAAAAGGTGTGTGTGTGTGTGTAATTATCAATATCATTTAAGTGAGGGATGAGGAAAATGTAGAAAATTAAAGAAAATGGATTGTACCAGAATTTTTATTTAATATCTGTTTATTTATTAGCTTTGTTTTTTTCCCTCATCAGAATCAATTCAAGCAAATAAGTGAGTCACATTCAGAGTGGGTCCAGAGAGCAAGGGGACGCATTTTATGGATGAATAGTTTACTGAAAAGGTTGAGCAAACACTTCACGGCATGAAAGTGAAAGAGGAAGAGTACAAATCCAAACGCCAAATCCAGATAAATGGAACATAGTCAACATGGGCTCTCAAAATTATACAGACAGGCACAGCGACAAACCAGGCCAAGATCGATCAGTGCATACCCACAAACAAAGTCTTGCACAATATGCCAGCATTGCGTCAGTAGTAATACTTCAGAAGTACTAAAGCAAACTGAGTACAATTAAAGGATGCACTGCTAAAGGTCAAGAGCAAACAGGTGTTAACTTGAACATATGACGAAAGTATCAGTAGTCAGGCGACGACAGCAATCAGTGCAAGGGCAAATGAAGCATGGAGCTGTTTTAGTACTGGAACAGAATAACAGTGTGACAAAATGGAAAGTGTTGTCTTGATGAAAGGAGTTCAGATGCAAAGTACTTTGTCTCCAAATAAACGATTTTTTTATTTGCCAAAAAAGTCATATAAATATACTACTTGTTGTCTGTCTGGCAGTTTACACCTGAATCTAGTGGATCATCACAGCTGGAGCTTATGCCAGTTTCTGTATCATGAAGCGACTAGGAGTTCTACTCCTCTTGGATGATATGCTAGTCCATCACAGATTACTTCCTTAGTACTTTTTTTACTGTTACCCATTCATACTTTGGATGGACAAAGGCACACTTGTGGTTAAGACCTTGCCCAGAGTTATAACAGGCATTCAAACCCATAATCTCTGGATCTTGAGCTCAGAACCCTAACCTCTATGCTACCAGCCATTATAGGCTAAAACCTGGAAATGGAAAGGAGTTCAACATGGACACAACTCTTGTTGTGATAAACAGGTTTTAAATGTTAAGATCCCTTTGCCTTCATGCTGTGAGATGAACATGCTAACCAGTGTCACTGTACCACCTATATTATAATTATTCTTAGTAGTAGCAGTAGGAGTAGTAGTATTATTGGTAGTACTATTAGTCATAGCAGTAGTAGAAGTAGTATTGGCATTATTAGTAGTAGTAGCAGTAGTGGTAGTATTGGCATTATTATTATTAGTAGTAGTGGCAGTAGTATTATTGGTATTATTATTAGTAGTAGCAGTAGTGGTAGTATTATTGGTGTTATTATTAGTTTTAGTAGCAGTAGTATTACTGGTATTATTATTATTAATAATAATAGCAGTTTTAGTATTAATATTATTATTAGTAGTAGTAGCAGTATAATTGGAATTATTATTATTATTATTATTATTATTATTATTATTATTATTATTATTATTATTAGTAGTAGTAGTAGTAGTAGTAG
>JBCNYG010000005.1:13161676-13177212 GCA_039654305.1 Porochilus rendahli | reverse complement strand
CCTTGGGGATAGATTGTAACTCCTTTTTGGAGTTCTTAATATCATTATACTTAGCCCAAATTGGTTTCATTTCAACCCATTTCACATTGTGGCATGTAATCATAATCCCATCCAGGGTCACCCAGACCCTTATAAATTTGATTGTACGCCAAGGCTAGTTATTTAGATTTAAAAGCACCTCCTTTTGGGTATCCTAAAAATTGAGGCTGGGATCGAGTCCAGCCAGCCAAATTATCTAGACATGGCATGGTATAGAATGTAACACATTTACATGTCCACATTTATTCATCCAGTCCTGTGGAGCCACCTCTGGAACTGGTTTAGGGTATTTGTTCGATCAGTTACCTATAATTAATTATTATGATTCAATTGACACCACAGTCCTTACAAAACTTATAATCACTATACATAGACCAGGCAGGCAGAGGAGGCAAAGTAAGAAAGAGTAGGATGCAATAATAATCTTAGCGTGCTATAGGGCGTCCCTCGAGGACCCCTACTGAATAAATCCACACCAACTAAGGTGATCAGATCTATTGCGATGTGGGTATCAGGTAAGGGCTGCTTTCTGCTACTTTTATGAGCTGGCTGCCTTGAGAATTAAATTCTTGTAAATTTAGTGGGCAAAATCCCAGGGACATCCCTAGTGTAAGTCGACTAAATATTTCCATAATTATTGGATCCATAGTCATTTAGAAAATGACAAGGGACTCACAACATCAGTTAAAATTGTGACACTTTGCTCATTCATTTAATAAATTACTTCCCAAACCGCTTAATCCCACTAGGATCATGGGGGGGCTAAAGCCCATCTCAGCCAACTCTCGGATAAGGTATACCCTGAACAACTCCGATTCATCTTAGGCTGGCCTCACACAATTATTCACAGTCACACAGCAATTAGACTAATATTTCTGGACTTTGAGAGAAAACTGAAGTACCTGGAGAAAGCCCATAAAAGAACATTAGCATTCATTCATTCTCTAAGTAACTTAATATTAATTAGGGTTGATGTTAGGCTGGCACACATCTTAGCCGACTCTGGACAAGGGCAAGGTACACCCTGGATAGCTTTCCAGCCTATCACAGGGCCAACACTCACACAACCATTCACTCTCACACCTCTGGGTGATTTGAGCCACTTAGCCTACTGTGCATGTTTTTGACTATGGGAGGAAACAGGAGTACCTGGAGGAAACCCACACAAGCACAGGGAGAACATGCAAACTCCACACAGAAATGGCTGAACCTGGAAATCAAACCCAGGTCTTCTTGCTGTGAGGTGGACATGCTGCCACTGATGCTGCCCACATGGTAGAGAATTCAAACTAAACACATACAGCCTTCTTGCTGTGAGGCTGATGTGCTAACCACCACACCACTGTGCCTCCCTATATTTTGCCAGCTAAAACATCATTACTGTAGTAATTACCTAATCAAAGACTCTTCCCTATTTGCTCATTAAAATCCAGCTGGTAAGGGTTTCTTTGTTTTGTTTTGTTTTGGGTTTTTTTTTTTGTTTTTTTTGTCAGGGCTGTGTATTACAACCAAAAGGGATATTGTCAAATAATCAAATTAAATTGAAAAATGCAAAGAAAAGAATGAAAGAAGGGGAAATGGTCATCATATATTTTGGAAGACAAGAAAGATGTTCTCACCAAAGTTAAAACAGAAATTACATCAATGTTCTGATGACCACAAGTAGATTATAGAAATAATATTTATAACAATTATTTACATTTAATTGATACAAGTCCAATTCATAAATTATTTCTGTTTCTATTATTGTCTGTCATATCAGTGGCTGCAGAGATGTTAACTGAAAGTACAGAACTTATTCTAAAAAAATGTATCTGAACAAATGTTACTGTTACAAATGTTGCTGTTAAGTATCAGAAGTCAACAAGTCTAAAGTCATTAAGATCATGGTGCTTATTTTTATTTCAGCTGTCCTCTTAGTGTTTGGTTATCATGAGTTGCTAATATTTGTTGATATTTCACGATATTGCAGTCATGACACTTGGTTTATCCTGAAGCTGTGTAGGAAACAAGAACTGTACAAATATCCATATTACAATGTGAATTTATCATAACGTGAATGTCATTTCACAGAAACTGCACTTTTGTTATGTAGTTGTTTTGTTATGTAGTACTGTGTGTTATTACTACAGTGTTATGGCTATCATCCAAAACTCTGTTTGAATGTAAAAACTGATGCTTTGATGCATCTGTTTTCAGCTTGATATGGAATAATAATATCAAATTTGATGCCAGGGCTGAATAATAGAGTATGTGACGAGAACATTGTGGTCTGCTTTTACTAATTCTTTGTGTTCCAGGGTTCCTCTGGGAATAATATTAATAATAATAATAATAATAATAATAATAATAATAATAGAAGACCCTAATAACAATTAAGTGTCTAAGAAAATGAATGATGAATGAATTATAATAATGATTTATTTTTATAACAGAATAAGAAGTCATTGAGGTGGTAATCAATAGTATTTATACACCAGAAAAAAATACAATTGTAATCTATTCTTGAAGCTACAGAGCAGTGATCTCAGGTGGTAGAAATATTAAGTGGGATGATGCATGGTTTATGGTGCCGGAAAGGGAAGTGATATGTTAGAAATAATTTCTAATATTATCAGTACATAAAAAATGCACTCCCCACTCTTCCCCTTCCAGTGTCTGAGATACTGTCATAGGTGACTATGCCAACTAAGTAGCATACAACTCTAAAGTAAAGATGGACTTACATAATGGTGCATATGACCACATAACCTCACAAGGTGTTAGCCATATGAGCTATTAGTCACATCCAATGAGAATACATACATACACACACACCATGGTCCCACATCTCCCTGGACTTCGTCACAGCCTACCCCCCTCAAAGGGCAATACAGTAATGTGACAGTGGTGGACCACAAATTACCCAGTTCATCCCCTTGCCCAAGCTGCCCTCGGCCAAGGAGACCGCCCGCACCCTGATCACCCAGGTCTTCTGAATTAATGATTTCCTTATGGATATCATCTCCAATAGGTGTCCATAGTTTATATCCAGTTTTTGGAAGGAGTTGTCATTGCCTGGGGGCAACCGTCAGCCTATCTTCTAGTTACCATCCCAAGTGCAACGGCCAGATGGAGCGGCTGAACCAAGAACTAGAGACCTGTCTAAGATGCCTAGTGGCTCAGAACCAGACCATGTGGAACGAGCATCTCACATGGATGGAGTACACCCACAATCAGGACCTGGTGGATGTGACGTCGGTGGGTAGCAAGATCTTGAGGAAAAACAAGTATATCATCTAAATAAACGAAAAAAAAGTCATTGAGGTACTCACTTATCACCCCGTTAATAAAGCCCTGAAAGACAGCGGGGGCGTTGGGTCAGCTCGAAAGGCATAATGAGGTACTCGTAGTGGCCCGTGGGAGTATTGAACCCGGTCCTCCACTCGTCCCCCTCATGGATCCTGACCAGGTGGTATGCATTCTGCAGGTCCAAATTTGTGAAAACTCTGGCCTGTTGGAGCAGCTTAAAAGTGGAGGAGATGAGGGGAAGTGGATACCAGTTCTTCACGGTGATGTTGTTAAGGGCGCGATAGTCAATGCACAGCCAAAGTGAGCCATCTTTCTTTTCCATGAATAAGCACCCTGCCCCAGCCGGTGAAGAGGAAGGTGCCAGCCCACAGAGAGCTCTCAATATATTCATTCATGGCCCTCCTCTCAGGACCCAAGAGGGCATACAGTCGGGCCTTGGGGATGGGAGCTTCCGGCAACAGGTCTTTTGCGCAGGCCAATGGGGTGGGAGAGACATGGCTTTAGACTTACTGAAAACCTCCTTCAGGTCATGGTAGCACAGAGGGACTCTCAAAAGGTCGGGGTAGTTGCCAAGGCCCGGTCCCTGCTCCAGGTTCGCCCTCCCTTCCGGGGGTCCGTGAGCCGAAGGAGATGAGGCAAGACAGGATGATCTACAGGCAGGGTCCCAGATCCTAATCACCCCCATATGATCCCAGATGATGTTAGGGTTAAATGCTCTAAACCAAGGGAACCCTAGAACGAGGGGGTAATGCATACAATTGAGGAGGTGGAAGGAGATGAGTTCTGTGTGGGTCCCACCAATGGTCATGAGCATGGTCTCCATTCTGTGGGCAACCGGGCTTAGTAACTTGTTATTCAGGGCTGGCTGAGAGAGTGGTTCCTTCTTGATTACCAATCTCTTGGCCAAGGAACAGTAGATTAGGTTTTCGTCAGCCCCCGAATCAATAAAAGCCTGTAGCGAGATAACCTTGCCCTGGATTAGCAGAGATACTGCAGTCAAAGTATGAGAGGAAACAGATGTGGGTGCATCTCTGCCTACCTGTATCCTTCTCAAGGCCCGTGAACCATAATCTCCTGGCCAGACAGGAATCAGCTCGGTGTCCAGCTTGCTCGCAGTAGTAGCATGCTCTCTCCCTCTGGTGACGTTGGCGTTTTTACTGAAGGCAGGACGGCAGCTGACGGTGGGGACACCGGCGTGATTGGCGGGGGTGAAACCAGTCACTCCAGGTTAGCAGTGATGCAGCTGGTGCAGCTGTGAGCTCAACTGGTTCACCTGTGCCCAAACGTCCAGTTGAAAACTGTCCTAGGAGTTCCTGCACTCCGGTGGTTACGGTGGCTAGCTGGGTGTTGTGGGACTTGATCTGTTGATCCTGGGATCTAAGAGCCTGGCTGATTGGATCTCTGTCTGCTGGGTCCATGTCACACCAGATCGTAATGTTACAAAGACACTATGAAATAACAGATCCACAAGCAGAACAGACAAGACAAGATAGAGTGTAACAGGGATCCTTTTATTTAAGGACTCAGGGAAACTTGTTACGTAAACCGTCTGTGAACGGTCAGCTGGATCGTGATGTGAAATGTGAGATGCGCTTTCTCTATGATGGCACAAGATGATCTGGCATTGGGACAGAAGAAACGCAAAGCTTTATCCTGGGGCTGTAATGGGAAACAGGTGGGGATGATCAGAGCAGAGCCGGTAATCACCGCTTGTGCCCAAGGAAGTCAGGTGACCTGAAAGGGGAAAGAGCCAGGACAGATCATGAGACAGGCATGACTCCAATACTTCTGACGAGATCTCACAGTAAATGTAGTGCAAAATGCAAAGGTATGACAGTGGATATTGTTGCTGTATGGTGGATATATACAGTTTAATGTCCACAGGTAGGAATGATTTCCTGGTTGTTCAGTGGAGCATTTAGGCGGTATCAGTCTCTCACTGAACATGTTCCTGTGACTGATCAGTAGGTTGTAAACTAGGTGGGAGCTACTGTTCAGTATAGACCTTAACTTGGACAACATTCCCCCCTCCGACACTACCGTCAGAGAGTCTAGCTCCATCCCCACAACCTTACTGGCCTTGGGGATCAGTTTCTTTAGTCTGCTGGCATCTGCAACCCCCCACCAAACAGCATAGAGGATAGCATTGGCCACAACAGACTCGTAAAAAAATCCTAATCATTGTTTGGCAGATGTTGAACGACCTTAGCCACTTCAAAAAAAGAGACTGCTCTGGACCTTCTTATTGAGTGCAGTAGTATTTTTACCACAGTCTAGTATATTGTTAATATGAATTCCAAGGTATTTGTATTCCTCTACAATTTTCAGATCTATGCCCTGGATGAAAACAGGGGTCGCATGGTGGCTTGGGTCTCCCGAAATTCACCATAAGTTCCTTGTTATTTGTCACGATAAAATGGAAATAAATCTGCTCACACAATGTGCCAAAGGAATCGACAGCATCCCAATATTCCATCTCCTCACCTCCACCTGATACATCCAACTACAGCAGAGTCATCAGAAAACTTCTGAAGAAGGCTGGTCTCTGTGCAGTAGCTGAAGTCTATTGTGTAGAGGGTGAAAAGTACAGGGGAGAAGATGGTCACTGGTGTTGTTGACCACCATGTCTGACAGGCAGAGATGCAAGCACACATACTGTGGTCTTCCAGACTAGTAATGCACAATCCAAGACACAAAAGAGGCATCCGACTCCATCACTGCATCACTGTCAGCTTTTCACCCAGGATGATCGGCCTGATGGTATTGAACAGATACTGAAGGCAGAACAATAGCCGCAGTGTTGAATCCGTTAAAAAAAGCTAATTTAGCTCATTGGCTCTGTCCTCACCACCCTCAGCTCCTCTGCTGTTGGATGGCCTAAAACCAGTGATGGTAATCATACTATTCCAAACCTCTCTCATATTGTTCTGCTGGAGTTTCCACTCATTTCCACTGTACTCATCATAAGCCTCTCTAATCTTGCCTCTCAGTAAACCCCGGGTCCTTCAGTTCAATTCAATTCAAGTCAGTTCAATTCAGTTTTATTTTTATAATGCTTTTTACAACTGACTGTCACAAAGCAGCTTTTCATAGTAAAATTAAATTGGGGAGGAATCTAAAAATGTTTCTACAACCCCTACACATCCCAAATGAGCAGGCCCACAGCGGCAGTGGAAGGAAAAACTCCCTCAGTTGACACAACAAAGAAACCTTGAGAGGAACCCGGCTCAGGAGGGAAACCCATCCTCATTTGGGTGAAACCATGAAATACAATCCATATAAGAAAATTTAATTACAGTCCAACATGTAGTCCGGTTGGTTCTACCACAACTGTTAGTCCTATATAACTGCAGTAAGAGAGTTTATATCACCAGCAGCGAAAAGTCATCTCCACAGTCACTGAGTGCATCTAAGATCTAAGCCCATATGGATCTTCATGAGCAGGAGCGAGGGGCCACCAAGACGAGAACTCCAGCCAGCATCGGCACACCAGGACGGACCACAGGACTCACAGAGCAGAGGGATCAAGAGGATCAGGATCACCGACATCCACAGCATAGCATGTGTACCTCAGCAAAACACTGGGGGGGTGGGGGTGGAAGAGTGGTTGTTAGGTGAGATGTCGCTGTGAGTCACTTCTGAGACTTTCTGGCAATATTAACCTCATCTAGATATATCTACGCACTCACTCATTTGCTAAACTGCTTAATCCCACTAGGGTCACGGGGAGGCAGTAGCCTTCCTCAGCTGACACTCGATAAAGGCGGGGTACATCCTGAACAGCTCAACAGACCCTTGCATAGCATCGTTGACCATACTGAATATTACATTTAAGATATAAAAATGTCATTTTAGTGTTCTTCTTTGTTATGTTTCCATGTATTGCATACTAAAACAATTATCCTTCTCAGGCTCAGTGGATGAAATCCATTTTGCCTTTGACATATAGTTGTTAAATATGTTGTATGATGCCTTGCTCAAGGGCACTTCAGCCATAAAGGTAGAGCAATGGAAGGCGCAGCTCACTGCCCCCAGTGTGTCACGCGTCCAATTTTACCTGTAAAAGGGTCCGTGTGCTTACAGATTTTGTTTCAACCAATCATGAACCGCAGCGTTTTAATCAGTCACTCTTGCCTCATCAACTCTTAAATGTTTGGTTGGAATGAAAACCTGCAGAAACACTGGGCGTTTGTGGCTAAATTTGCCCAGCAATCCGAGCCCAGTGTTTCGAAATTTAAGCACTGATCAGCAATCCTGCTTGTCCCCACTTACCTGGCACGTAAACGTACCTCGCAGCAGGTTTCCTTTTACACCCCACTAAAATCTACATCCTAGCAAGAACACTCAGTAACTGAGAAAAGTACAATGGTGACTTTGCCATACCACAAAAGGCTTCTCCTGTTTCAATTATCATTAAAAAGAGCATCTGGTTTTCCCATAAGAGCCCAGGCTCTCAAAAGCAACCTCCATTTACACGCTTGGCTGTTAACACATCAGGTTTTGGGCGAGCATAGCCAATAGCTCTGGAAGGGCCCAGGAGAATGTCATTTATGTTAAGTGGAGGTGGTTCGCTTATGGAACGCTCTTGGGAAGCCATTGGCAGACCGCACATTTTGCCTCGTGCGCCCGCAGTGGCATGTGAGGCAGCCATGGCTTTGGCTTGTCAGATGACAAGAAGCCACAAGTTATGGCACAGTTAGCCCATTTTTAGACATTGGTCTCCTTTCGTTTTCGCCAAGTCAGACCTGCCAACCTTTACACACTGTGTGTAAGGGCTTTGTATTTTATCATCGGAGAACGCCAGTATGAGTTATCGCACCAAATTATGCACAAACAGCGGATCTTTTTTCCTCATAAAAACAGCACATCAACATTTTATTTTATTTTTCCTAACTGCCTTTTCCTTTATTAGGGCTGAGGGGAGGCTGGGACCCATCCCAGCCAACTCCATGCGAAGGTGGAGTACACCCTAAACAGCTTGCCAGACCATCACAGAACCAACACACAACCATTCACACTGACACTCACATTCTCACCTAGGGGCAATCGAGAATATTCAGTTAGCCTAATGCGCATGTCTCCGGGCTGTGGGAGGAAACCCGAGTACTTGGTGGGAAGCCATGCGAGCACAGGGAGAACATGCAAACTCCAATCAGAAGTCAGAATCCGATCTCTCACCAAGCCCGGGAATCCAACTCAGGATGCTTTGAGGCGGATGTGCTAACCACTACACCACCATGGTGCCTAGCAGACCGATACATGATCCCGGAATGATTGACAGGTATCTAGGCCAGAATTTTATAAGTCCCAGTGTTCCGTGATAGGGTGGGATGAGGGGCGATGGGGTCGCCGTGTGACCTTTGTCTTGTTATGTGGGTGTGGCGGTGTAGTGGTTAGTACTGATGCATCACAGCAAAAAGGTTCGGGGTTTGAATCTCACAGCTGACCAGAGCCTTTCTTCACGGAGTTTGCATGTGCTTAGGTCATTTTCCTCAGGGTACTCCGGTTTCCTCCCTCAGTACAAAGACATGCGAATTAGGTCAACTGGCAAATCCAAATCGTCTGTAAGTTGAATGTGTCGCCTCGGTGTTAGCCTTATAATAGACCGGTGACCTGCTCCCCTGCTCCTCCGCCAAAGTCCGTTTGGATTGATTGCAGGTCCCTCGGCAACCGTGACAGCGAAGTGTTTCAGATAATAGATGGATGCATGTTTTATACAGTGTGGACCTTACGGAAAGTGTGATCCTGGTAATTGTTTGTTTTCACATTTGCCGAACCACTTAATCCTTCCTTATGTTAACAGGGATTATGGAGCTTATCTCAGCCGACTTTGTGTGAAGGCAGGGTACACTCTGAACATCTCACCGGTCCATTGCAGGGCCAACAAGTACACCCTCTCACACCTAGGGGCAATTAGCCTAATGCGCATGTCTTTGGACTCTGGGAGGAAACTGGTGTACTCAGAGAAAACCCACACAAGCACTGGAAGAACACCGCCAGGCCCAGGATTCGAACCCAGAACCGTTTTGTTGTGGGGCAGACGTGCTAACCTCGACACCACTGTGCCGCCCATCTATAATTCCCTTCATTTGAAAAATGCTAAAGGTACCAAGTTTGCAGCCTCAGGGTTAAAAACTGCTGATCCAGTGGGTAAAAATGCTGCACCTGCATGAATTTTGGGTTCTATTATACATAATGTTGTTTCCAGCTAGTCTTTCGAGTCTTTAGTGGTTAACCGAGAGATATGAGGAAAGCAAGGAGATTTGTGTCTGGATGTTTGGCTCTGAGGTTTTGAAAGAGCATTACCTCACATGGAAGGCTCTAAGCAGGGTTTCTGGTGTCGTGATGGTAAAGCAAACCTCACACAGGTCTCCCCGCAAATGTCTCACAGATGTTGCGCTAGCTGGCAAGCACCTTTCCTGTTTGTCCCGAGTAAAAATGGGGGGGTAAATGAAAACAAATCTCAGTTTATCCAGCGTATTCAGAGAAAATAAACGGATTATATAGACAAACCAAGAATGTGCACTCCCTGGGAGATGACTGTTTGTGCAGTTTAAGGGGGGAAAAAAAAACCTTCCCAGGAGGAGTAGATCCCTGAAGAGCTCGTATTTTTGAGAGCATTAGGCAGGTAGCCACGTTTCAAAAGGCTTATAAGATCGTTTATTATTTCTTAAATTGAAATGCCGTAGATCATAGGGAGGTAAACATGAGCCGCTCACAGTTGGACGTTTGTTTTAAAGAAGGAGTTGAGGTGGAATCAAGGTGGATGACCCCAGTACCCTTGGTACCTGCTCATGATTTGTGTAGGTTGTAAACAGAACGCAAGTGCTTCCCCCCCCCTTCGCTTTAATCCATGGCCTGCTTTGCTGCCAGCTCTTGCAGCTGTTCCTGAATTAGCAGTTTAGAGCAGAAAATCAGGCACAAGATTCCTCTTGAGGATCTCGAGCTGTGCGCTCTCACTGACTGACCTAGCTCAACCCCCAACTGCTGTGCTTCTCGGGAAGGTCTATACCAATCCTTATTTAAAAATTAACTCATTTGTTATACATTTGGCACATTGTACCTCTTTTGCCGCCCCATTATTTTGTTCCTGAAAAGTTTTTCTGAGGATATGGGCAAACTCCACAGCCCGGGAGCTTGTCTTACTCTACGTAGGTAGCTGGTATTTGTGCTTGAGAACAAGAAGGTCCTGGGTTCCTGTGTCTAGTTTGGGGTTCTTCACCTTTGGGCACTCTGGTTTTTCCTCTCACAGTCCAAGAACATGCACATTAGATACACTGGCTTTTGCAAATTGGCCACAGGTGTGAGTAGGTGTGAGTGTGTATGGTTGTGTGTGCGTTAGCCCTGCGATGGACTGGTGGACTGTTCAGGGTCTATCTCACCCTCGTCCACAGACCCTAGTAGAATTAGGCTGTTTAGCAAATGAATGAACGAATAATTTGAATAAAATAAGAACCAGGGGCAGTAGTGGACCGGTGGTAGGGTGCTGGCTTACCGACCAGAAGGCCAGGGGTTCAAGTCCCACTATCACAAAGTTGTCACTGCTGTCCCCCCAGTGCAGCAAACTGGGTTATCAATGGCCTCTTACTGTCCGTTGTGAGAAGCATGTAAAAGACCCATTGCCGTCGTTGGTAAACAGTGGCCATTGGGTTGCCGTTAGTGTGTTTCTGCTCTGCGGTGGCCTGGAGGGCTGTCGGCGGAGATGGGCGCCATCCTCCCCTCAACCATAATTATAATCAAGCAGCTCAGAAAATGAATGAATGAAACAATAAACCAAATATTCCAGTGAAGCATATGGTGATATGAATAATCCCAGGGTCAGTATTAAGTTGTCTTATCAGGTTGAGGTGCTACCGGATTTCATGTCTTTGTGACCCCCCCCACCCCCCGCACCGACAAGAAGACCCTGGTCTGTATCGAATGTGTGATGGTAACAGTGATGGTGGTGGTAGTGGTAGGGGTGGGGGGTATTGGGGCTGAGAAAACCCTCCTTCTCAGACCTTCACAGATGGTTTGAATTGCATCTTGGAAGCAATCGACAAGTCATCCCAGGCAGACTTTGTTTTCAGGAGTGAATGCTGGAGGATATTTGCTTATAATTTACTTCAAAACATCCAGTCGTGCCGAGATCTATGTGGTCCATTGTGGATGCACACCACACTTGAGCAATGTTCAGCCGAAGTTTGGGTTTGTTGACCAATCCGATGGAGGTAAACATTGTCGTAGGATGTGGAGTAAAAATAATCTGGTTCCATTATGTGAGGCAAAGCCTACCACGTTGCCTTCAAATTATTATAATAATTATTATTATTTGTAAGTTCTGTCAAGCGTTCTGAGTCAGCAGACATTTTGCATGTTTGCACAAAGAATTTTTGTCCTGGCAGCGTTACAGGAATTCATCTCGTGCTTCCGTGTTTTGACCAAGCGATGTGAGAGGATGCTTCTGGCAGATCTCAGTAGCCATTTCTCACCGAATCGAGCAAGCCTTAACAAGCTCGCAACATTAAGTGTGCTGTTTCTTCCACCCTCTTTTTTTTTTTCTTTACTTTACTACCGCCCAGTGCATTCTTGCAACTTGTGGTTTCTGATGATTTATTGTACATCATTTGTTTTATTGGTTTATTTTCCCCCGTGTGTTGCTTGTGTTAGACCTTGCTTTGGCTGCTGTGTTGTGGTTTAGTAGTGATGTCACAGGGATGGAATGTTGTCTATGGGGAGACTTCCTCTCCATGCTTCTGGGCAGGCTTCCTCCCAGACCTGCTGGGTGGGGGTCTGGATTTATTTACTCTCCTTAACAACCAAATCAAAATAATGACAACTCCATTCGGAAGGTGCTTTTGTACAGTAGGAGACAACACAATTATGTAACAGCGATTTGGAGAGGCGCTGGTGATGATCGTGGTCATGTGAAGACGTACACTGAGATTATACACACCGAGGTGATTAGGTGTGTGCTTGCAGGCTCGGAATAAAGCTGGCCTTTTGCACGGGGGCGGTCCGGATGGCGCTTCAGCATGGTTCCGAACCGTGTTGACAGCATGAAGTCGACCAGTACTGCGCACCGTAAGCCAGGAGATGTTCAAAATGTTTGAAATTTCACGGTAGTTCTCGAAGCTGCACATCACCGACGAGCTATCCGCTGTGCTGCAACCTTTGTGAGCCGCCTTCAGTGCGACCTCGTTACAACCTATCCACACCGCCATCAATTTAAACTGTGCTGGGCCACCTTCATAACCGCCCCCGTGTGAAGCTGTTTTGCCACACCGCCGTCATGTTTTGGCGGTTCAGCGCAGTTTTCGTCAGAGCCACCCCCGTTTGAGGCCAGCTCAACACGTCAAAGTAGCGTGACCCACTGGTGGGAAAACAGCCAGCCTGGGACTCGGACTGGTTTTCCAGCATTTTCTTCAACCTTCAGGTCTTTTGGAGCATCTCGATACATCAGTCACAACAGATCTGTGGGGCAGATAGGGCTGGGTTTTATCTGGAAAGTTTGTGCTCAGATTACTCAGATAAGTTTTAAACTCAGATGACTAATATCCAATTTCATTGGTTCGGTGGAAAAAGTGAAAACAGTGGGAAAATGTCCTTTTTTTCAATAGCCTACACCCCCCCCCCCCAACCCCTTAACGCTAAGTGTACTTTCAGAAAAAAGTTGCTCAAACTTGCGTCTGGAACTCAGCCAAAGCTGCCATCCAGCAGGAAAACTGCCAAATAAGCAAAAAACAAAACAAAAACAAAAAAGACACTAATATCAAAAATTCAAGAAAATAAAAATTAAAAATTAAAGGTCTCGTGAGAAACACCAGCAAAGACACACAAACAAAAAACACATTCTGTTGAGACTTTTCACAACAACGTTCCCACCTTTAGCTTTCACTTTCCGTTTCCGCCTTCCTCAGAATCCAGCTTCAGACACCAGCTCAGCTGATTAGCAAAACCACAGACACGTCTCACCTGTTCATTTAAAACCCAATCAGCGAAACAGCACCATGGTCCTCGCCGGACTGTCTCGTATTACATTGTTTTAATCTGGCTGGCCTTGTCTGACCTCCAAGCTACAAGGATTGGAACTTCAAAATACTTGCGCTGGAGGAGGAGGAGGAGGAGGGAAAAAGAAGACAGTTCTGGAGAAGTGTGGAAACACTTAGCTACAAGGCTAAATCTGCTTGATGTGACTCCAAAGTAGATGTCAATCAAAAGAAAGGGGGAGGAGAGTAGTTAGATGGAAGGAGAAAAGAAAACGTGGATTTATGAAGGATGGTTTTGTTTTGTTTTGGGGGAATGATGTATTATTACCGCTTCATGCTAGCAGGTGACATGTCACTTGTGTCTTATAGTTGAGAGACAGAAGGAGTTATATACGACTTCTTAAGTTAACGAATTAATTACAAAGTAAATATAACGCCAATTAATGTGAAACTGTACTTGGTCTTTGATTTGGGCAATTCCACCGTGCCAGACGTCACATTTGTAAAGTGTCTGAGTCTCACACTAAAAGTTGAAGCCATAAGTCGCTGATGTTGTGCATGGATGTCTCTAAGGTCTTGAGGTATTTAAGCAGCGAAGGAAAGATATCCATTAATGCTTCTGTTTTATTAAGAAAAAAAAATATCAGTGTGACGGTCATCACGAGAGAAAGACATGAACATTTCATCAAACTTTTTTCAAAATTCTCTGGAAACTAACAACGACACATGGTCGCAAAGGCAAGTTATATAGGGGGCGTCGGCTTGCTAACAGTGTGTGACAGACGTTACATCTGATTCATTTACATGGATTACTAATAGAAAGACATTTTTTCCTAAAATATTTTGCTGATTTGCTTTGGAAAAGGTGAATTGACCCAATTACTGATGATTTTTCCTCATGTTCCATCTTTTCATGCATTTCTGGGTTTACAACGTTTTAGGAAATCTGAGAAAACTTTCCGCTAATCGCGCTACATGCCCGACCATCATGTTCTCAGTACATGTACCTCTAACATGATGACAAATCCTAAAAACAATCCTAAAAATCACACAAAGGACAAAACGACATCATTGATGTCCATATGGACTTTGGATAGGAATCTGCAGTGAGTCGAAACCTCCCGCCCCGCTGTCTCAGAATTCATCCACCATGGTACGTGAAGGTGACTAGAGCAGTTCATCTCGTCTTGGGCATAAAAAATCTTGTGTTTGTGTTATGCGTAAACTAATTTTTGGAATTTTTTTGAAAATAATTGTTGGCTAGTCATGTCCCATTTTTCATGGAATTGCCAATTGGCGTTTTACATGTATGCTAGGCTTTGCCGTAGCTTTCTTAGCTAAACAAGCTAAATTGATTAGCTGCTGTATGTACACTCACTATATGCACCAGTGGGTGGTGGGCGGCATGGTGGCCTAGTGGTTAAGACGTCTGCCTAGAAGGTGCTGGGTTTATGTCCTGGGCTCAGTGATGGCATTTCTGTAATTCCGAGATGTGAACCCAAGACGTGGCTGCCCTTAGAAAATTTCCTATGCTATTCCTAAACTACGGTTCTGTGACTTCAGTCTTCTTTGGTGCTGGATGGTTATGATTAACGTCCTCCTTTTTTAAGTTGGAAATAAACAGGAACTATTTGCAGGTAGGAACTAAAGTTGCGAGCAGGGACATGAAGAAATGTTAGCAGACACGTGCCGTAAGTTTAATGTACGGAATCATTCGAGAACATTATTTTTAGTCTGCTTTATTTATGTATTTATTTATTTTTATTCTGCAGACCTGCCAGTCCAAGGTGTATGACTTGTCTCATGGCATTTCTCAGTACGCCTGGTTTCCTTGTCGTGAAGCCCAGCAGGTTTCCTGGTACAGGCCGTACTGGCTAAAGGTGAGTTTGCCGTTCTCCGCTTACCTTCCCTATAATGACAAATAGTAATGATGAGATGTGTTCAAAAGCTAAATTCTGTTCAGTTCTCGATCCTGATTGGTCATCTGATTGGTGTTGAATTATTTTCTAGAACCACAGCTCTAAAAATAGTTCATTCATTCATTTATTTTCCGAACCGCTTATTCCCAAATAGGGTCGCGGGGGGGGGGCATCTCAGCCAACTCTGGGCGAGGGCAGGGTACACCCTGGACAGCTCGTCAGGCCATCGCAGGGCCATCAGACACACAACCATTCGCACTCACACTCACACCTAGGGGTGATTTGGAACAGCCGATTAGCCTACTGTGCATGTTTTTGG
>JBCNYG010000005.1:13118698-13140258 GCA_039654305.1 Porochilus rendahli | reverse complement strand
CAGCCTGAAGGGGAATTTAGAGAACTTTTTTTTGGGGGGGGGATAGGGAATGTCTGCGTTATGCACCCATTCACACTCTCAAATGCAGACATATGTTCCGAGTCCAATTATCTGAACTAAGTCAAGCATGATCACACACAAGACAAACACAAACCCACCGTCTGGTTTAACAGACACACTCAGTTTCCGACACATTCGCACACACACAAACAAGCCTGTGTGCCGCCTTTAAAGAAAACATAGGCTACAGAACAGACTAATACTGAAATAAACCGCTCGCTCGAACAGGTTGTCAGAAACTATAGCTGCTCGACTTCTTTCCTGATTGCAACGTCCTCCTAGCACAGACAAGGCTAACGGGTGTTGTTAATTGCTCAGGGTGAGTCAGTGATGAGTTTGGAGGTGGCATGACAGCTGTCTTTATATAAATCAAGTGCAGTTCAGCCCAGATCAGCTAACCATCCAAAATCGCAGCCAGCAGCGCTCTTAAACATGACTCAAACCAGCAGGGAACCCAGCAGACGCTGTTAGCGCATGCAATCTGCACCACTACTACGCCCCCCCCCCCCACCTCAATCCCCACTCTACTGCTTTCTCCTCTCATTTCTATCTATTTTCCTCTTTTCTTTCTCCTTGCCTCCTCCTGCTCTCTCTCTCTCTCTCTCTTTTTGCTCCTTCCTTTCCTCCCTCCCTCTTCGTCCTCCTCCTCCTCGTAGTTGCTGCCAGGAGCGCAGCTGGCACTGTCATGTCTGATAGCCTGGAACAGAGGCAGAGAGCAGGCTGGGTGGGGAGGGGGTGGGAAGCTGCAAACGGCTACAACACTACACATTATGCATTATTGAGATACAGGAGGGAACAGCCCATGTGTGTGCGTGCGTGTGTGTGTGTGTGAGTGTGTGTGTGTGTGAGAGAGAGGTTGTTTTGATGTGTGTTGCGAGTGTGTTTGATTCTGAGTGATGAGTGTGCTCCCCCTGGCACTAAGAGGTGAGTAAGTAGGGCCTGCATTCTCATGAAAAATTGTGCTAGAGGGCCAGGGATAGGCGAGAATGAGCCATAATGTTCCTAGCATCCTGAGTCTATTCTGGGCAGAGCATAAAAGGAACATGCTCTTAATGTTTGAGCATGAAGCATAATGTCGCATGACATACGAGTAAGAATAGACAGCTCATTCACACCTCCATGGGAAAAACTACAAATTGTCTCTTTGCATCTCCCTCAAACACACTGCGGTCGTATTTCCAGTGTGTGTGTGTGTGTGCGTATGTGTGTGTGTGTGTGTGCGTGTGTGTGCTCTGTTCTGCAGGCAGGTACAGGCAAAAGCAGTGCTGGGTTTGGTTTATTCATGACTGATAGCCTATGTCTTGAGGAGAGACAGTCATTTTCAGGACCTTTTACAGCTCTGCCATCACTCAAGGATTAAAATACAGGGATAGAAGAACGCGTGAGCACTACTTTCATCCTAAAAATTACCTTGCCTAGAGTGAGAGAGAGAGAGAGAAAGAAAGAAAGAAAGCAAGTAAGAAAGGAAGAAAAAAGAAGGTATGCAGGGGCAAATGCAGAAAGATGCACACCCCAGAGGATGTAGAGAATATCAACAGGTGATGATATTCATCTAAATAATGCTAGCAGCTTCCATAGAGAGGAGATCATGAGTGTGTTTCAGGGATTTTAGACAGCTTCATTAACAGAAGGGCTTGTGAAAGAAAAATTGGGTGTTTTTCAGTGTCTTTGTGAGAGACAGTGTGAAAGGGAGAAAAAAAAAGAAAGAAAACAAGAAACAGTGATTTTCTATTATCCCTTTATCCGGATAAAGCAAGTCTAAAGCCTCTGTCCGTCACACTCGTCCGAAACTCTGAATTGCATTCGGGGTCTGTTATAACTTTCATTGCACATGCACTGCTATCAGTATCAGCTGTGCGATTTAAACCATTAGCTATGGTGCGGGTCAGTCCACACTCCACAGTGTATATTACTCCTGGTCACAGCAATTAGATTAAACCCACAATATAAGTTGATTTAAGTTATTGAGTTCCCATGGCTGTTGCTTTAGGCTGGGAGATCATTTGACATATGGTGTTAGTATGGGGAACAGGCAGGAGATTCGAGCGGGCAGTAATAATGAAAGCACAGATACTGGTGATCTGTAGGGTTTTTAGTAGCAGGTAGATTGCCACCAAAGGCATTAAACGCAGTGTGTGGAAATTTGTTTTACAGTTTGGAAAATAAACACGCCAGATTAGTGTGCGAACTATAATACAGGAAGGACACAGATTCTTTATCACTTTAATTCTGTAAATTAAAGTCAGAATTTGCAATGAAACTGCACTTGGATCTGTGCACAAAGCTTTCTCACTCCACTGCTGCACTCACCCTTATAAACTACTACAAGGAAAATATTCGTGCCAAGCATCAAGATAGACTGCTTCATGAACTACCTCGATAGCTGGCTAGAGACAACGCAGGGATACGCAGCAGCATAGTTAGTTCTTCATGTATAATATACATATAAACCCATGGTTGGTGGATAGCTGCTAGACAGCCATTTATTCATTCATTTGCCAAACTGCAAAGGGCTGCAGGGAGGTTGGAGCCTATCTCAGGCAATTCTCCTCAAACTAGGGTATACCCTGAACAGCTTGTCAGGTTTCAGCCTAATGTGCATGTCTTTAAAATGTGGGAGGAAACCAGAGTCCCTGGAGGAAACCCATGCCAGCATGGGGAGAACATCCAAACTCTCCACAGAGTTTGCATGGTTTCCAGTTCAGGACTCAAACCCAAGACCTTCTTGCTGTGATGTGGACATGCTAACCACTACATGCTAGCCCTACTGTTCAAAGATGGAGTCTTAAATGACCTGAGTGGATTTTTCTTCCTCAATAAATGCATATTCCAAAGCATTTTATCCTTTCAGGCTATTTATGCCATCATACTTTTTTATTTTTAAATAGTTAAACATTTAGTTTTTATATTTACCTACATCTATAAGCAGTTTACCAACTTCTTTTTATCACCCCAAAGACATTTACATGCTCGAAAACCTTTAGTTTCACCTCAGACCTTAACATAGGTCTGAAATTAGATGCTACATAAATGCCTCCTTTAAGAAAATTTCATCATATTAACATTCACATATGAATCTATTCATGTGGAATGTCCGGCATATGGGTCGCTGTACAAGTTGCTATAGAAATTGTTATATTGAACAAGCACATTAGTAGCAACCTTTCATTTGTCTTGCAGTAAATTAATAAGCACTGTTGGATTGGAATGGTTGGCAATTCTGCTTCACGGTAAGATGGTCCTGGGTTTGAGCCCTGGGCCTGGCAAGAGTGTTTTTGTGTGGAGTTTGCATGCTCTCCCTGTGCTTGTATAGGTTTCCTGCAGTTGTCTGGTTTCCTCCCACAGTCCAAAGACATGCACATTAGGCTTACTGGCTGATATAAATTGCCCCAAGGTATGAATGTGTGTGTGAATGGTTGTTTGTCCAGCCTCCCCATGACCCTAATAAAGGGTAGAGATAGCATGATCCTTCGACCAATCAGATTTGAGAATTTTACCAGTGCTGTTGTATAAACATATTTTAGCTAAATATAAAAAGAAAGTTAGAAAGTTTTCTAATTAGAAATATCAAACATATGTAAAATCCTGGAGTGCAAGTCAGACTGACTGAGATGAACATGGATGCATGCAGTTTCAAATCTCCTCATCTGAAGGACCATCAAATCTCTTTCACTACCCCACTTCACACAGAACGAAACTTTTTTAGAAAAACAGCAAACCAGATCATCATCATCATCATCATCATCATCATCATCATCATCATCATCATAACAACAATCATCTGCTTCAAGAAAAAACTGACACCGAATCACAACATGGATGCATTTCAAAACTGGGTTGTTTAAAATATCTGTTCAAAAGTATCTGTAAAAGCGCCATTTACGTTAGGCGCTACTGACTGACTCATAAATAAACAGCTCAGGACGCCGTACCCTCAGCAAAAACACCAGAACTTAAAATCTCTTCCATTCATCAGCTACTTCTTATATCGCCTTCTCATAACTCATCCCTTCTTCTTTGCACTGCAGATCAGCTCTAATGCATTTGGCTGCATTCAAACGGAGTGAATGATTTGATAAAAAGAAACCCTTGGTCCGGGTCTTGGAAAGAGGAGAGAGGCGGAAATGATTTACAAGGCTCTGATTAGGCTAATTAGGAGCTTGATTAAGGATTTTAATTAGAAGGAACCAGCTCTTGATCTGGAGTGGGCAGAGGAGGCGGGGCAAAAGAGAGAGTGAGAGGAGGAGGGAGGGGGGTTAGGAGAGGAGAGGAGGAAGGAACAGGGAACAGCTGGATACTGAGTAGGAGATGCACATGGAGAAAGAGATGCAGAGGGAAAAGAAAGAGTGGGAAAAAAGAGAGAACAAGAATATGAGAAGCTTAAATGAAGATAAAGAGACAAACATGAGATAAAATTAGAAAGTAATACCTCTCAAAAGTTAACAGGAAAGAGTCTGCTTGGTGTAAAAGCCTCTAAGCGTACGCCCCAGTGTGTAGGAGTCTGAACAAATGTCCCTTCTCTCATTTGAAGAATTATGACAATTAATTTTCAGGACTTCATGTTCACAGATGGATCAACATCCCTTTGTATTGCTACAATGAACAATTTTCACATTTACTAAGTCATCTCTGATTCTGTTTATTGCTGTCTCTCATTTTTCCTCTCTCTTCATGTCTTCCACCCCACCCCCGGTCCTTTTACAGGCAAAGGCCTTGTTTCTTCTTTCCTCCTCTTAACAATTTCTCTCTTTTCTCATCTTGCTTTCAGATTCACTTCATTTTTCTGCTGCTGCATAATTAATTGCGTACTGTGTTCACTATTACAGCAATTAATCCAAATATAAAGACATGGGGACACTGGGGTGGGGGGCAGGGGGAGGTTTGTAAGTAAATTGTAACATCTGAACTCGATCATGGAAACAAGTGGTACTATTAAATGATTAAACCCTCCTTTCATCAGCATGCACATTTATGACTACAAAAGCATTTCTCTGCTGCATAATGCAAAATGTTACGGCCAGTGAAACAATACGCACTGATTTTGCTGCCAGCCGCTTCCTGTATAAAGTGAAAAGGGCGGTTTCTTTAAGGAAAGTTGTTTAAGCGGCTTGCAAAATGGAAACATTACAGCGTGCTTCTGAATCAAATCAAGTTGCTACAAGATGATGTCCATTTCCAGGAAATGAAATGCTTCCATTTATAACAATTATGTGGCGTCTTTTCGAATTTCATCCCGAGAGCAAATTAAAGATGTTTTATTTGCTGTAAATGAAAGGCAGAACTGCTTGTGGGATTATGATTTAGAGATAAAACAGTGAATTAGTGCGAAGGAAGGAGGAAAGTGGAGGGGAAGAAGGGAGGAAGGAAGGTAGAAAATGATGGCATAATTATAGGCAGAGGACTGTGTGATTAAGGTTCGACTTCAAGTCCACAAACAACATGTTGAAGGAAGATAGGCAGTCACACAAACACACACACAATGTTCATGCCCTCAAATGTCTGTTTCCCATTTGATTGTGATTCCAGGCTTTAGAGATGAACTCATTATCACCATGCCTTTTTTAGACGCTTCAATGGAGGCTGCAAACAGACAAGGGAGAGGAAAAAAAAAACAATTAAAAATTAGACAAATAAGTTCACACACCCACACAAACACTAACCTGGAAGTGATCACATTAAGTGTGGATGTATTTGGACTCTATTGTGCGTGGTTATCGTCAGGTTTGGTAATTTGCATTAAAATGCTTCTGCTGCGTTAATTGTTTACTGCGGGCTAATTACGCCGGGTCCTGTCATTATCTACAGTCACGGAACAGTAGTGCTGTGGCCACCAAAACACACACATCCTCACACAGGTATGCAGGATAAAAGAAACAGGATTGGAAATGAATGGCAGACGATCTCTGAATGTGTTGGCGCCCAATTTTATGGGAGTAAAACTTTAAATTGGTTGGGAAAAGATTTATTAAATCATTAACATATTTCCATTTTCAAGTCATAGCAGAGGTCTGCAGTCGCTTGCTGTAAGGCCCAGGCTAGCCAAATGCCTCAGTGTGCCTGGAGTAGAATACTAATCGCTGACCTTATCATGTAACTAATAGTGCTTTTCCACTGGATGTTGTACTATGGCATGATATTGTGATAAATATGTGAGCCCATTCTCATGCCTTATAAGTAAATAGTGTTTCTGAATTTGGTCACCTGACGAACCATGTTATTGAGTAGAAGAGGCAGATATAGAATAGAATAGATAGATAGATAGATAGATAGATAGATAGATAGATAGATAGATAGACGGACGGACGGACGGACGGACGGACGGACGGACAGACAGACAGAGAGATGGACAGACGGACGGACGGACGGACGGACGGACAGACAGACAGACAGAGAGATGAACGGACGGACGGACGGACGGACGGACAGACAGACGGACAGACAGACAGATAGATAGATAGATAGATAGTCCAGGGTTTGGTTTTATGGTTCTGGTTGAAATGAACTGTAGGTGAGGGTTGGGGTTAAAGGTCATGGTTAGGTGTTGAGTTGTGATTATTAGGGTTGGGGAAAAGGGGCTAGGGAATGCATTGTGTCAACGAATGTCCCCACAAAGATAGAAGTACAGGCTTGTGTATTGGCAATCTATCTGGGTGTTAGACTCGTTTAACTCGGCACCTTATTAAGTTCCTGCTTATTAGATACCCAGTCAGGAATGTACCAGAGTTCCCAATTACCTCACATTAGACGGGTACGATTACAGAACAGGATCTCTGAACTCTGAACCAGACGTAGGAGGAGGTGAACTGAAATGAGCCGCGGTGTTGGATATCTCCAGTCTGTATAAACACGGAGGGCCCCCAGAGGCCCTCAACACCGATAAGACCTTAATGGAGGCATTGTAGAAAGACACGGTGTTGGAGAAACAGCTCTTTTGCTCTGCGCGTCTGAGATTTAAGCAGCGGAATTCATTAAAGGTTTGGTGTGTAAGTTAGACGTTGTATCTTGTCTCAGAGCTCCAGTCAGACCCGAGTTATTTATTCCCTTTTTCATTAATAATTATTAATGTTATTGTTGTTATTACGATTATCATGACTGTTGCTGTTACTACATATTTCTTAGTGATGGTAATGTTGAGTCAGCTGCTGGAAAAATGAAATGGCACATTGATGATTGATTGGTTGAAATCGATCCAGGGTGGGTGGTAGAGCTGGGACGCTAGGGCAAGAGGAGCCCGAAATCGATGCCGCTGAAGCGGGCCGGGGCGTTGTGCCGAGGTGAGATCGATCGCTGCTCCGTTTCTCTCGGCGGCTCGTCACCCTCGCCGCACCGGTGTCAATCGATAGCGTCTGAATTCCACAACACCTGTTCCTCGTAACTCTGTGCAAGGACACACACTCAGTGGAGGTGACTTCACTTAGCAAGCGGCGCTAATTTGTCCGTTCTGTTGCTAGCATTCATCTAATCTTATATATCTCCACTACACTCATAGACAACCAGGTAATTATTTACTCATTCATTTATTTGCCAGCCTGCTTAATCCTACTAGGGTCAAGGGGGGCTGAAGCCTATCACAGGACCATCACAGGGCCAAAACTGTAGATAGGCTGTGAATAAAACAAAAAATAATAGGCTGTGGTGCTGATGGATCTCTGCGGCAACTTGCTTTACACGCGACGACAATCACATGACACTCTTCGGTGTCCCGAGGAAGCATTCTGTGGACTTCTGCGGGTCAAGTTGTGTCGGTGAGAAGCATTAGGGAGTCGTCACAACTGGCCGGATAGTGTAAACAGCCATCCAGTGGATAGAAACCTTTGGTGGATGCTGTCCGTTTCGGACCCGGTGAGGACCCATTACATGTGCCTTAATAATAATGGACTTATCCTGAAGTCGTCTGTTTGGTCCTGTGGACTCCCGCTACACATCCATTATTTTCAGTTCCCATGCGCGCTTGTCAGTAGTTGTTTGTGAAACATGCGGCCTACGTCCGTCACACCTACAGTGCACCCATTGCATGTCAGGTAGTGCGAGTCCCGTCCAGCGGACGAGTACGGGACGTGGAGCACACGAGGTCTGAACAACCAGTGAGCGTCTTTGTAGGGTGGAGAACAAGTCCAGGCTGAGCGGACCTCACCCGACAAGGAACGTATCCGCCGAATAAGTAACGGACAAGAAACGCATGCGGACGGAGACCAACAGATTGAAAAGTCGACGCTATTCAATAAGGTGTGACCGCACTCTAATGGGCGGAGATTTACCATAATGGGCGGAGACAGTATTAGAGATACAGATTATCCAAAAAAAACCAACCAAACAACAAGAACAACAAAAACCCAAATTGACGAGACCTTATTTCTTACGGCTTTAATCTAACCCCACGGTGACCCGAAGTGCTCCTTGTTCCGTGCGTGCGTGTGTGTGTGTTATCGATTTCCCATCACTCCCAGCAGTCTTCAAAGGCTGAAATGTTTTCTCTACTCATCCATCCTCTGATCATTTGTTCCCCACCTTTTTCTTTTCCATTGATTTGCTGACTGCTAGGAAATGTAAAATACCTTAGTTTGCAGTGGGGTGTAAGCGAGAGAGAAAAGTGAGGAGGGTTTGTATTTGTGTGTGTGTGTGTGTGTGTGTGTGTGTGTGTGTGTGTGTGTGTGTGTGTGGGAGATATAATTATATAAAGATAACCAATAAGAGAAGACAAGTCCGAGTTCTCATCTTAATCACCGCTCAAGCTTAATGCACTAAGTTGTTTCATTAGAATTTTTCCGTCTCGCTGTTGTCTTTTTTTTTCTTTATTGGTATTTTTTATTTATTTTTTTTATCTGCCTGTTTTGTACTGGAGAAATAAAATGACAGGCTCCTGATTGATTGGCGAAATTGATCCAGTGTGTGTACGGGGCTGGTGAAGCTGCATGGCTGGGGAAAGAGGAGCCTGAATCAATGATGCTTAAGTGGTCTGGGGGTGGCGTGAAAAACACACACACACACACACACACACACACACACACACGCACACGCTCATATAAACACAAACACACTATGATCCACTCCAGCCCATAATAATCAGTATTCCCATTGTGTGTTGTTTAAAACGTCCAATTAAACTCATTGTTCATTGAGTGAAATTCTTTCCTCGTTACCCGGCGCCAATAAAGTAATAAAATAAAATAAATAACACAACTCTTGACATAACTTGCATCACAACAAAGAACCCACTGTTTTGTGACTCGTAACAGCTTGTAATTAGCGCTGTGCTTTCGCTAACCATTTCAAGTTTCCCACTGATGTTGTAGCATGATGAACCCGAACCTGTTGCTACACCTCCCGCTATCGAACCAACGCCGTGACAGCTGCGTTAACGGCCTCCGATGGCTCCAGGGTGAGACGGAAGCAATAATTTATCCGCTCTGTCGAACGTCATTAAAAAAAAAAAAAGAGCTACTTTCCCAAGGTGTCAGGATTGAATGGCTTCCACGTTTGGATTTCTCAAAATGGATTAAAAAAAAAGGTTTATTTATTTTCCCCCTCTTTAACAACCCCTCGTCTCTCTGACGGTTGTGGTATCGAGTGACCTCGATTTGTGCTCATGGTGCTATTCTAGTTGTTATGTGACAAACTGGCCTATATACCTCGATTCCTCTTCCTTCTCTATACCCTAAAGTCTTTTCTTCTTTTCTACCCACAGCATATAACATGCACCATGGGTCTGAAGTGGTACCCCTATCCCGAAGTCCTCCACTGCATTAAAGGTTGTGAGGTAAGATCTTCAGGACTCTTGTTTTTAATAACGGGCTAAAACATCACATGTACATCGTCGATTAGCACGTCCGCCTCACAGCAAGAAGGTTTCGGGCGTTTCTTCGTAGAGTCGGCACGCTTTCCATGTGCTTGCACCGGGTTCCTCCTGGTACTCCGGTTGCCTCCAGCGCTCTAAACATATGCACGGTAAGTTAATTGGCTGTACCAGATCGACCCTAGGTGTGAGTGAGAGACTATCTCAGGTGAAGGTGGAGCCTATCTCAGCCAACCCTAGGCATAATGTACACCCCGAACAGTTCGCCGATCCATCACAGAACCAACACACACATAACTATTCACACTCACAACCACAACGCCGGAGTACCCGGAGAAACCCACGCATGCATGGGGTAGAACATGCAAACCTCACACAGAAAACACCCTTGCTGGGCCCGGAACTCAACCCCAGGACCTTCTTGCTGCGAGTCGAATGTGCTAACTACTATGCCACCATGCCGCCTGCAAACTATCATTCGTGAGTTGAACTGGCGCCAAACCCATTTGGGTGACAGCGTGATTTATTCTGATTATTTAAAAATAGATGTCTCGATCTTTTGGGGTATTTTGGAGGGAAGGCTTTGTTCCTCGTGTGGTTAATTTAATCAATTTTCTTTTTGTCAAGTATAAAATATGCAAACACCGTGATTATTATAACAGAGAAGATATTATTTGCGATGCATTTAAAAAGGTACTGCAGATTAAAAACAAAAAAAATGTTAAAGTTTTTCCACCTAGTTTAGTTGTAGCCAATCAAGTATGGCTTCCCTGTCACATGACCACCACCATTCAGGGAGGGGCAAAAGCAAGGACATGATGCTGGCCACCTGCACGTCCCACTCTGAGGAAAAGCGATGTCCGCCTCCTGGTATGAGGCAAGATTTGCACCCGTGATTGGCCGGCCGCTTTAAGTGACAGAAAGCTGAGCGTACGTCATCCCTCTCTCTCGTGAAAGCTCAGCCAGTGAACTCTGATGGAGACTCAGGCGCGCATGGCTGCATCGCCACTTGGGAGTCAGATTTTAACATGTTGCTGAGCTTTAAGCTAAACGCGATGATTGAACTGAAATACATCAATGTTGGTGTTAATGTTGACAGCCATCAGCATTTTAGGGGTTAAAATCTACTGATTAAAATCAGCTTGAATTGTACAGATGTAGAGGCGACTGCTTGGTACTTCTCTACATCATGAAATTTATAAATATTTACACCCTTGCAGAGGTGCCTCCCATTGTCCACCTCCAATACACTTGAGTCGGAATCTGAAACTACACTTATTTTCACACGTATGCTGATCAAGTCCCGGCAGTGCCGCCTATCACCCCCAAACCAAATTATCCTCTTCGGAAAATCCGCTGTCATGAAGCATAGCATTTTTATGTTTTTTTTACGTTTATGTGACGCATCCATCAAACAAGCTCCGGTGTATAAGTTATTGCTATTAGAGGGAGCGAGTGCATTAATATAAACCTGTGATGTATAGGAGCTGCTTTTCATCAGTCAACACTCTTCCGGAATAAACTAGCCGTAAATCACCTCTGTACTTTACAGATGTATCCACTTCATCTTATTTGCTGATGAATTCAATTAGGTGTAAATTTAACACGTTGCTCGTCTGAAGTATTTCTAGGCAGAGATCTGATTACGTTTAGCTCTCAGACGCGGCTGGACTGTCGCTTGGCTGCTTTCCCAGAACCCATTTTACGTTTGTATGTTTCTGACATAGCATAGACGTAAACAAGACCTGCACAGCTGGCAGTAATGCTTTTCAGATTAAACGGTAACATCCGTTTGGGTGCAGTTTTCTGTAATACGTTTATAAGAGTTTTCCATTTTAAATATGAACGCTAGTTTTTGCTTCAGGCTAATAATCTGAAAATGTATTTAAATCCGTTATATTTGGTGTGACGTTATTCTTTTTCCTTTGTTGTTTATCCTGAAGCCGTTTCAGGGCGACAATTATTGCGATGCCATGAACAACAGAGCATATTGCAACTATGATGGAGGAGACTGCTGCCAGTCCACTGTCAAGACGAAGAAGGTAACGTCAACATTAATAACCTAAGTTTCCTTGTGTTTTTTTTTTATGCAAAAGGATTTGTTATAATGAAAGAAGTTCCGCCCACTAAAAACATTGCAATAAAAAAAATTAGGAATCATTGAGGGTCAACATTCATTCCTTCATTCATTTTTCTAAACGCTTTATCCTAATTATGGTCACGGGGAGGCTGGCCATCTCAGCTGACTCTGGGCGAGGGCAGAGTACACCCTGGACAGCTGGCCTGGCCATCGCAGGGCAGAAACACACTGACTACAGCCTACTCTTTTCAAACGGCAGCATTGGTTCTTTTACATGCCTCTCACCGCAGATAACCTGGCCTTTAATAACCCAGTTAGCTGCACTTGAGGGACAGCAGTGACAACCCAGTGATAGGCTTAGACCTTCGGATCAGTGACCCAGCACCGTACCACCAGGCCACCACTGCCCCTCAGTGTCAACGAGAGCTTGAGATTGTATTGCGGGGGCCTTATTTTCCCGATTAGAAAAAAAAATTGAAAGATTTACCTTATATGGAAGTAGGCCTTACCTTGGGTGGCTGACATCTGTTACATGATGCACCACACATGTGCGCTGAGCACTGAGTGATTTCTCTGAGACCCAGGCTTGACTAAGGCATGGTTTGAACCGTTCGATGCTTGTTTAAGGCTAAGATGACTGATTTCCTTTAAGAAATTAAAACAAATCCAAGCACTGGCAAATGACCGTTACAAAAAGAGAATGTTTTATTTTGTACTTTGACGTACCTTTTGGTTTTTATGAAGCCATACAAGCCACATGGGACACAAGCTTCAAGTACGGGTTCTAACTTCTGTTTAACCTAGGCTTCACCAATGGACACAAACAGGCGTAGACATTATGAGGGCTAAAAACCATCTTTTGGTTTTACTTCTCGAAGGACCAGGCCCGTCTGGACACACATTACAACCTGTTGGTAGTGGAAAAAGATTAGTGAATGCTCACTGACGAGTGTAACTAGACTTAATTCCTGTGTAGCAGACGGCCCCATCTGTGTACAGTGACAGGAATATGATTTGAATTGACGTGAGTGATTATATTAAGTTTACATTGGAATATTTTCCTTCTCTAAAGTAGCGATTCCTTATTATTCCATGACCTGCCAATACGTAGCACATACTCTGCCAGTACGCCACCATATGATTCAGCGAAACCTTTAAAAGCACCAACGCAGACGTGTTTAGTTCTCGTAAGAGTTGCAAACCATTTGCGGTAACCCAAGTGTCTAATAATAAGATGTTATCCAGTCCAGTACGTTCATTCTCCTGCTGGAGTGGTAGACAATTCTGGTTGACTTCAGACAAATGCTGGAAAAGAACAGATAAATGCAGTCTTAAATGCTTTTCCACGGTTGCGTCATTTTGGCCATCGTACCTCATGCCTACTCCAGAAGGCTGCTGTTTGTTGGGCAATTACTCAAGCCCTCCAGCATAATGGCAGGCTTTTCCAGGGAAGACCAATGCACAAGGAAGTCTTTTTGTAAGCCCTGCTGTGTCTGATGGCCTTTAAAACCTGCAGGGAGCGCGAACCTTCTCATGAAGTTGCATGTTCCAGATGGAGAGCTGAAGGTTTTTTGTTTCTGACATCGATTTCTCCGATTGCTGAGATCATGTCCAGATTTGGTTTCGGCTCCAAATGACCCACAAACGGCTAACCCATTGGAAGGCGTAACTCATTCATGGGGTAACTTCAAAGTCTCCTTGTTTTCGCTCGAGGCCATTCAAGCTGATCTCAGCTAGTCGTCTGATGACATACGTAGCACTTCCATCTGTGCTTTAAAGCGTGTGTAGGATTTATCAGCAACCATGGTGCGGTGTTATTCCTTCCTTTTCCTCTTATCTCCTGTACAGCGCTCACCTTTATCCTTTCTACCCCCGTGAACCCCTTTGACACTGGGTTACGAGGTCATCCTTAAACTTGACCTATCATTAACAACTCTGTAAACACTGCAGAGGCTTTATGGTCTCGGCGAACGCACTCACTTCTTCAGGCAGTAACCTTTCCTTCTTCAGTCTCATCCATCTCCTGTTCTCTTGCCATATTTCTTACCTCAGGAGCGGTTTGAACTTTTGGCAAAGCTTCCACTGTGAGGACACAGGCAGCGATGATTCATTAAGCCTGACTCTATTAGAGGACGCTTTTTGGAGGGTTCGCTATGTCCTGCCTACGTCATTGAGCAGACAGGGATCTCAGCAAGACTTGAGCGAGTGCCAGACGAGCGCACCAGTGTTGACGGAAGGTTCAATTGCTTCGCAACTATTAGCCAAGTGTCTGATACACCACTCTTCTCTGTAGTGCATCACAGGGTTGTTAATGCAGGATAAGAATTAAGCGAGATGAACACTTTTTGTTTAAGAAGCAAAAACACGTGGGCTGTTTGGTCACTTTATGAATAATGCCTCGGACAGCTACCAGAAAAATATTGACGTATTAATAAAAGTCATGTTTATAGAGCTTTTAATGTGTCTTACATTTCTTCATTTTGAGTAGCCCCAAAGGACAAGAATATCCGCTCGCAAAGATAAAAACAAAAAAGCTTTTGTGCTTTACAGGCGTGGTCATCAACCCTGTTTCTGAAGATCTTCACTATGCCCCCCATCGCCACCCCCCCAGCCACCCCCTCCAACAAAAAGCTGTGCCCTCTAATATTTTGTTCAATTGCCTTTACCTTTGAATATAATATGTAATTACCATGGCACTGTTGGTCAGGTCAAGGCTCAGCAACATTAATTAAGTCACCTGATGACCTGAGTAACCTGAATGACCAGGTTATCCCATCAATCGCAAGGAGCTTTCCGACATCAACATGTTAATGCCCACACCGTAGAACTGTGCAAAAACCAGGTCTTAACCCTGCAGGATTTTTCTTGCATTGGATCCTCAGAGCTCATAACTTGCCATCTTGTGATCTAATCTTCAGGAAATCTATTTTCCAGGATGCGGTGATAAGCGGATCACCTGGCTACCCGATCCAAAGCCCTAGTTCAGATGTCAGGTGTGCTGTTCTGGCAGTGCTTTAGTCAAACATCTCAAGTGAATTTTATAGAAGAGAGCACGAATACAATCTCAGGATTTGTTGAAAGGATACAGAAAATCCCCCTGAAAGAACTAATCATCGTTCGACTGATGGAGTGCCAGAGGAGAATGTTAACATGAACAGATGAAGAAAAAGGGATGAGAGATCGCTTTAATTAAAGCAATTACTGTCCTTGGCTACTGCAACATCAACCCAACTGGTTTTTATTTTGTTCTCACTGTCAGTTTATTCATCATTACTCAGGAAAGTCTATAAACACATTTCCCTTCAGAGCAATGACGGGCACGCATTAGTGCAAAGATAAAGGCCAGTCTGACTTTTAATTGCACATAACCTCGCCTTGCCTTTCCTTTCCTTAAAGTGTTTTGTCGAGATAGCCGACCCAGACAATGTTCGACTATTTGTTATGCTTTGCAAAGTACGTTTATTTGAAACAGCAGTGAGCGTGCCACCTTGGTCTTGATTTGACTGGAAAGCAGATGTTTGCATCATGTCCTCCAGAGCCAATAAGTATTGAAAGTTGATGACAGTTGTTGTCTTTGTGACCCCGATGATCGTTGGGAAGCTAAATATTTGATCTTGAATATGTTCCATGTGTGTCTGATCACAATCGTTTAGTTGTGTATGGAACGGAGGCTTAGTAAAACAAAAATGTCATGCGGACGGTTGTCCATGTGACTAGCAAGGACATTATGGCACTCAGAAATAATGGATTTAGTGCAGAAACTTGATGGTTGCGGTTAGGCATGGAAGTCATTTTTGATTGCCATCATCTCTGTAGCTGCAGAAACGTCCTGAAGGAAAGAACAGCGTGTCCTCTGACTTGAGTTCCTCATCTACTCTGTGATTTGATTCTTTATAATGATGCATTTTCACATGTTCATGGCCTTGCACGACAGCCAGTTGCATTCCAGTTATGCCACCCTCCTACCAAATTAAAATAAACCTCCCAGCAGCTTTGTGACCGAGCTGAATATATGAGTGTGTGAAATCCCACATTGGTAAAACACTTATTTAAGAAAGCCTATATATGTGACCTAGTACAAATTCCAAATGATTAAACCCCAACCATTTGTTTCCCAACCAATCGGAGGTTTGATGAGAAACTAGTGTCCAATAGGATGCCATAGTTGAGCAGCTAGCTAAGAGCAAGCCCTGCCTCTGGGGAAGGAGCCTATATGGGCTATCCTGGGAACATAAAAATTTTCATGAATATTTTCATTTCATTATCCTTGCCGCAAATCCTTTTTGGAGTCACTGGAAAGCTGGAGCCAATCCTAGCTGACTCTGGGTAATAGGTCGGGCTACACTTTGAACAGCTCTCAGAGTCAACACAGACAAATAGCCGTCCGCACTCACATTGACAGCAAGCGGCAATCGAGAATACCTGATTAGCCTAGAGTGCATGTTTTTGGCCTGTTGGAGGAAACCAGAGAACCCTGAAGAAACCCATGCAAAAGTACTGGAAATGATGAAACCTTCACACCAAAACATCCCATGGGGCTTGAACCAATGTCTTTCTAGCTGGAAAGGGGTGAAAGTGCTAACAACTATGCCCTGGTGCCCCCTACACAAGTACAAATTGTCAGAAATTGTTCATCTTTTTGAAGTGATGACACTAAAGGTAAGGCGTATATCTGCAAAATATTCCCCCCAGATTATTGAATGTAGTGTCGTAACAGTGCTCAAGGATAGGTACAAAGAGATTTTTTCATCTGTTGAACAAATACTCTACGCACATGGATACTCGAGGTTGAAGTGTGCAAACACACACTCACTTCCATGGTCTTGTTGTTTGCTCAGAATGACTCAGCTGAGCCTCAGTTTAGACGAGACCCAGCGACTGTGTTGTGACACAGCACACGAAAGAGAGAGCTCTGCCAACAACCTGTGTGATAACATCAGAGGACCCCCCCCCTCCCCTCAAGGCAAACCCCTTTGTGGCTCCGCTCCCTTCTAGTGCGATAACCTTATAGTGAGGGAAGCAAAGGCACTTCCTGCCGCCTGCATGTTTGTTTTCCTTGCTTATCTCTCTCTGGCACACTCCGCCGCCACCCCCCGCCCTTTCCCTCCATCTTTGGCTGGAGATTTGAGTATTAAGGAATTATGGGTGACTGGCTTTGCATTAGTTTTCTCCGGGACTTTGAAGGTGCGAGGCTGGCGGCACGTAAGGTCACCGAAGGAACCAGCACTAATGACTGCAAGCTGTTAGTGGGATGCTCGCCGACTGAACGGATGGATGGATGAATGAATAGAAAGAAGAATGGATAAATGGATGCTGGTGGTTGTAACAGTAAAGAGGGCTGCCCCAGTCCCACCCCTTCTCTTTCCCTTACCTCCCTCCCCTTTAAGATCCCCATAGAAGGAATTCCTTTCTGGAAGTGGGAGGTCCCAAGTGGGCGGCTTTTCATGCACCCGAACTTTGTTAGTACATTTTTGCGCCCTGGCAAATCTGGTGTGAGAGCTGAGCTTGAGGCAGTTCTTAGTTTTTTTGTTTTTTCTTTTCTTGTTTTTTTTTGTTCTGCAGATGTTATGCAACATTACAGAACATTTTGATCCTGGAGTAATATTTATTTCTATGAGGGAAAAAACAAATAATGTGGGAAACACACTGAAGTTATTTTGTGACTTTTAAATACAATGTATAGTCAGTGTAAAATATTAAATATAGTAACAAAGAAATACAGAATATATAACTGATTTGGGCAGCATGGTAGCCTCAATAGCTCAATAATTTTCCTTAGGAGTAAGAGTGAATGGTTGGCTGAGATAGGCACCATCCTCTCTGTGACAACCCCCCAAACACCCCCCCCAATACCCCCATCCCCCCATTGTAGGGGTTGGCTGTTTGGTACAAACAACTTATCTTTCCTGGCAGGATTAATGCTTGGTCCAGCACTTTGTTCTCAAGAAAAAAGATATCACTGTTGTAGTACTGAGCATCATCATCACCATCATCTTCTTCTTTTTCATGGTCTGGTCTTGGGTCACGGGGGCAGCAGCATAAGCAGTGAGACCAGATGTCCCTCTCCTCAGCCACTTCCTCCAGCTCTTCTGGGGGGAGAAACGAGGCCTTCCCAGACCAGCTGAGAGACATAGTCCCTCCAGTGTGTTCTAGGTTGACCCTGGGGTCTCCTCCTGCTTGAACATTCCCTAAAAACCACACCAGGGAGGTGTTCAGGAGATATTTTAATCAGACCTCAACATCTCACCTTAGTACTTTTCAAATTTGGCCTAAATAATGTTTTCCCTATTTATTTATTTATTTATTTTCTAAACCACTTAATCCTAACTAGGGTTGCGGGGAGGCTGGCACCCATCTCAGCCGACTCTGAGCAAGAGCAGAGAACACCCTGGACAGCTCGCTAGGCCATCGCAGGGCAGAAACACGAGACATGGCCGGCCCTTCATAACCCAGTTAGCTACACTGTTGGGGACAAACCGTTGATAGTGGGGCTTGAGCCCCCGACCTTGGGATCAGTAATCCAGCACACTACCACCAGGCCACCCCTGCCCCCCATGTTTTGTTTAGGTTTTTATTTAGCTACAATGAAACTCAATTCTGTCTTGAGGTATTGTACTTTTAGGTGGAGGAGATTAGTGGTCTATTAATGCTACTTGTTAAAAAGTTTGCAAGAGTGGTGGTTATTGCAATATTGCAAGTGGTGTTCTTAACAAGGATCCCAGGAAGGCTGTCATTCAGAGCCAGATGTGGCAACTGACTTTCTTCCCTCAGGTCAGAGTAACCATGTCGAATTTGTCACCCACAATCACAGGGTAAAGGAAACATTGAGAGGCAGGGTTTAAGGGCACTTATAAAGATCTGGGGGAAAAGTAGAAATGCAGAAGGAAAGTAAATTGTAATGAATGAATTAATATTTTCGACTGATTCCTCAAGACTGATCTATACCAAAAGCCAACAAAGATACAGGAGTAAAATAAGAGTTCTTAGAGTGGAAATAAACTGCATTGAGTTACATAAAAGTAAGAGAAGACAGAGGAAATGCCACTTGGATGATTGGCAGCCAGCTTTGGTACGTCTGCAGCTCTTGCTCGTAAAGCTTTCACGAGTTACTTCTGGGAAGCCTCCTCCTCCCAAACATGGTTCTCCTCTTTTGGGTAGTGACAAACACCATTCCTCCTGGACTAACTTTCCCTTTTTGAACCCCTGTCTATATCTTACTGGCTTTTAAAAGCTCTTGTTGTTAAAGCAGTCCGGCACTCTTTTATTCAGCTTAGACTCCCATTTTGGATCTATCTGTCAGGGTCTGATTTCTGGCTTGTTATGCATTAAACAAAGGTTACAATGCACAGGCAGTTGTATTGGATTCTTACATCATTGTTTATGCTTTGATTCCTTTCAGGATTTCGTAATATTTTGTAACACACCCATTATGAGAAAATAATCCAAAGTGATTGGCAAAATCTTTCTCTAACAACACTTAATGGGATGTATTATTCCTATACACAACCATTTGCCAAATGTCTGCAGTATTAAATTTTTGATTGAAAGATGCATTTAACCTTTATTTCATTTAATTTCTCAAACTGCTTTATCATTTATTATAGTTGTGCTGCGGCTAGAGCCCATCCCAGACCATGCTAGCTGTTCAGGAAGATGGGGTGCAGCTTTAACAGCTCACCACACCCTGGCAGGAAACAGAGACACACTCATACTAAGGGGCAATAAAGAATATCCAGTTAGCCTAATGTGCATTTCTTTGGACCGTGGGAGAAAACAAGAGCACCCGGAGGAAACCCATGCAGAAACACGCTTTCTGGTGACAGGGCTCGCATCCAGGATGCTTCCAGAAACTTACAATGTTCTGATACTGTTGACCCTGTTCATTTTTCTTAAATTAGCCATAGAGTAAGCATAGACTAAGCATCCACCATGCAGTGCCTGTGAAAACCGAAATTAGGATGAACCCAATTGTGAAAATTGTGCACTCTCAGAACCATGCTGTTGCAAATGTTACTACAGTGGTAAGCAGCCAAAACTGTTTTTCTCATTGCGCAAGTGTAAGCAGCACATGTGGTCCTTGTTTAAAGTGATGAGGTCAAAATGCAGCTGAGGTCTTTCCCTGAGGGAATCGACATCAGAGCAGCTGGTGTCAGTGACGCACTGCCACCATTAAAGCGTGGTGTCAAGTGCCACTGGGTATGGGGGAATGACATTCAGACGCTCATTGGACTTTCAAAGCATTGACCCTCTATCGGCTTGCAACGTTATATAGTTAAGGGGGTCCAGAATATCTCGGGTAGCTGGTTGGGCAAGCTAAGCAGTAAATGACTCCACGAAGAGATTCATAGTAAGATATGAGGCTAATCTTAAGGACCAGGACACCAGTGGAGACAATTCCAGCCATTTTTGCCAACATATGTCTTTTTTCTACACCAAGTAGGTGTGCTTTTTTTCTGCCGCATGGCATTACTGTATATTCAAAGTAAATTATTAGCTTCGCACACATTTCAGTTTGCTTGGACAGGTACTCGGCTTGGTAAATAGTAATAACTTGCAGTTTTTTAATCATTTCCTTAGCTAATCATCTATCACTTATCCATGCTTAGTGTTTTTAGTCCCTTGCCATTGATGGATTAGATATAAGTGGATTGACGACTTGTAGATTTCCATCCATTATGTGTACTGCATTTCCATTGGATTCTCAAAAGAAGCTGGCAATGGTCCCAGCTGATTTTGGGCAAGAAGCCCAAACAAGACCCAAACCAAGTCGCCAATCTATCGCAAAGCATTTTTGTAAATTTGGCAGAAGATCAGAAGATAAAAACGATCAATGTTAAACCTTGACTTGTTTAAATAATGTTGTTTATCTCTCCCTCCAGGTGATCTTCTTTCCATCATCGTGTGACCCACAGACCGATTGCGCCTGCAGGGACCCCAAAGCACCGGAAAACAGAAAAGATGAGCATGTGTACTCTTTGGGCTGAGAGAAGGAATGCAGCCATGGAAAGCCCAACTATAGACTGGGCAAAAGCAAGATATTTTTCCAGATATGCTGCTTCACAAGTGTACCTCTCCTGTCCTGTCTCACTCCTCCACGTCAACGTGTCTCCCTGCTATCGTCCGTCACGTCTGGGAAGGTCTACCTGTCTATCTCAAACTCATTGGGACGGAAAAAATAAGGATAGAATAAAGAAGGCAGGTGTGGGTATGGGAAAATACTCATGTGTAGTAAAGAAGGAATGTTTTTCTCTCATCATTCTAGAAAATAGTATCTAATAGATTCTGGTTAGCATGCCTATCTGTGCCAGCTTTCAGTGTTCACATCTATTATGCTGAAGTTTGTTCGAAGTCGCCTGTAAAGTCGAAATGAAAGGAAACGTTTTGGGGAGAACTTGCAGTCTTGACACCACAAGGGCTTTAGTGTTTTGTTTGAAAGCTTCTTTGTACTAAAGTGTGGACCAAAGATGTCGAGTATTAGATGTCTACTTATGTTAGGAGTTAACTTCCTGCATTAGCAAACCACAGATGGGGAAAAAATGGGGGTGCTGGGTAAGGAGTGTTTCTGTGAGAACCTACCTGGTCCTGATTCTGAGTTACCAAAATATGCAAAATTATAATACAAAAACT
>JBCNYG010000005.1:13068559-13080638 GCA_039654305.1 Porochilus rendahli | reverse complement strand
CCGGGTACTCCGGTTTCCTCCCACAGTCCAAAAACATGCACGGTAGGCTAATCGGCTGTTCCAAATCACCCCTAGGTTTGAGTGTAAGTGCGAACGGTCGTGTGACTGATGGCCCTGCGATGGCCTGGCGAGCTGTCCAGGGTGTACCCCGCCCTTGCCCAGAGGAATAAGCGGTTCAGAAAATGAATGAATGAAAGAATACCCGGAAGAAACCCACATAATCAAGGGATGCGGTGAGGGGTGGGGGGGTGGGGGTGTTGGTGGGGTGGGGTGGGGGGTAACAACACAGAAGCACCCTCGAACCCATGTTTTTTTACTGTGAGGTGGACGTGCTAAGCATTACACCACCATATCGCAGATTTTTCATCATCGTCATCCCGACTGATCATTTTTTTTTCCCTTTCACAAACTATGGAATTTTTTTGTTGTTGTTTTTGTATGACTTTAAAAGTGCATCACGTGACCCAAAAAGCAAATGAGAGTTGTATGTTTACCGTAACACAGCTGTAGTACATCCCCAAGCATCGCACAACAGTCCATGGACATGGAGCTGACATCGAAAACCACTTATGGGATGAAATACTTAAAAAAAAAATCCATAACAGGTGAGTTTCTCATGACACACCTGTTTTAGGAATTCGCCTGTTTCTCTCATGGACCTGTTGCGTGATGCATATAACAGTAGCTTTACGGCAAACACACGTTTTTGAATACTGTGTGTAAAATGCAGTTTGACCAAACTTTATTCGATTTTCATTAAATGATCTTTGTATCTGGATAAAACGCTCAGGCTTTAAAGTACATGTTTTGAGCGCTTGCTTAATTCAGCACCTCGTAACTCAGGCTACAGCACGGGTCATACCTGGCTTATCATGCTTTTCAATGCCAGGAGATCTAATTTATCGTCTCCTCATGGAAAATCTATTTATGGCTCCTGCACTGCATCAAAAGTTCAATGGTGAACATGCAGTTCCTCCTAATTTCAACCACGACGTCCTTTGACATTTTGGGTGGGAAGAATAATCATTTTTTTTAACATTCCCAAAATATTTTACTCCTTCCCACAGTTCTCCCAAAATCCTACAGTATCCTCCGATGCCCTATGATGTATTCCGATGATTGGTGCAAATCAGGATTATGATAGGTACTGTGTGAGCACTGAGGTGACCATGACAAGTTTTGGCAAAATGACGCCTTGGTGGTGTCGGTGCTTCCATATTGAAGATATATGGTACTACTTATTTATCCGTGTCAGGGGCACTCCCTTGGTTATTTCTGGCCATTTCTTTTATCACCAAGAGTTTCTGAAGTGGCCACCGTACTGTTTGGGGTCTCTATTGGTAATAATAATCAATAAAAAAATTGTTGTTTTAATTTTTTCTTTAAAAATCATCATTAATGCCCAATGTCTCCATTTTTGTGCGGTTAGGCAAGAAGGAAGTGTTATTATAAATCCTGCACTACTTCCTGGATCGGTTGTATACAAAAACTGGTTCACCCCGGTGTATTTCTGCAAAAACCCACGATAGCTTTACACCAAAATGGTTCTTAATGAAGCCAAGGCTGTATTCGAATAATAGAAACCACTGGAAATACCCAAGGGAGTCTTAACTGTGTTAAATGTAAGCATGGCTTTGGAACCCATGGCGTTTCTATTAGTAATTATGGAATTCGTCCTGATTCTTATTTTTAAAGCTTTTATTTCCAACATTTAAAACTGCCAGGAAAAAAAAAAAATTAATCCAACTGACAGACAATGGGAAAATGTTGAAAAATTTTCTGGAGGAAGCATACGCAGAATCAACGGGGATCCGTTACATGCTAAGCTAACACCAAGGCCTCAGAAAATCCACTGGTTCTACAAATGGTTCATGGAGTTTCTTTCATCACTTATGGTCTAAGAACAACATGTCCAGCATCGAGACCTGGTCATAAAAAAGGGAAAGGTGATAAAAACTAAAGGCCCTGAAGAGCACTGGGGTGGAAATAAAACAGAAAACCACACAGCAGTTGAAAACAGTACAGCGTGTTCTCGACTTGCCGTTTATTTTCCTATTCTTTCAGCTTTATTTTTTTTTTTTGAGAAGGGGCGGGGAGTTCAGTGAATGGCTGAAATGGACTGGCTATAGGGTCAAACCAGTCAAAAGTACATCCTGTAATCTAGAGGTCGTTTTTTTTTATAGCCTCCAAATGTTAAATTATGGCCTGTCTTGGTCCTCACATAAAAGAGTGGACAAGAGAGTGAACAACCTATGATAATAGAATGGATGGGAAAAAATTACATAAAATAAATCAATACAACCCACTGGGTCCCGGTCTGGACATGTGTGTGTACAATGGTATAGAAGTTGCATTATTACACTGCTATAGCTTTTATAGTAACTTTGCCCTTTGCGGTTTCTTTAAAATCAGGAACGAACATGTTTAACAGATGTTCTACACAACTGTTATTAATCACAGCCTGTGAACTGATCTTCTTCGCTACGCTAACCTTTTTTACGATCTTATAAACAATTGAAATGGAAACGATATCCAACAAGCTGCTTGTCAACTGGCAGGCTGGAGGCTGACTAGCAGAAATCATGCTACATTCTTTTAGAACCATTTCATTGCTGTTTAACCGTACAAAGTATAACAGCCTGGATGGAAAATAACTAGCCACGAGGTGCTTTTGTTGCTAATGAGGTACTACGGCCTTGATATAATCTCGCAGCTTGCTATTTATTTCTTTATAATGTTAAAATCTGAGTGGTAGCTAACAAGCTGTATGCTAGCTAGAAGCTAACCGTATTATGATCTTGTAGCATTACATTCTCTACTTATAAGCATTACTCGTAAAAAAAAAAAAAAGAAAGAAATTTAAAAAAGTAACATTTTAACATTTGTGGTATAGTAAAGAGTCAGTATATTTAATTGTAAAATCACCCGCGTTTGTGAGTCCGTCCATCTGTCTGTGATTCTGTTTGTGTGTTCTGACCGCACCCGTGCACAGATTTTCACCAAACTTGGCGGGGACACTACTCCACCTGAGTCCCAGAGATATATATCCATTTTGGAATGTCAAGGTCAGAGCAAGGTCACAAAGTTTTTGACAATGCTGATAACTTCGAATTGAGTGCTGATATATGCACTTTCAAATTAGACTTTGACCTTGTGTGACCTTCAAAGGTCAAACTCATGCCACTTTTAAAATCTTCAAACCAGACTTTTTTTTTTTTAATTGCTAAATCGGGTGCATCCGGTTACTATAGTTAATTAAAAGCAGTACCCATGTATGGCCCATCATTCACTTAATGATTGCGTTTCTAGTTATTTCATCATTTCTTAGCCTTTAAGTCTGGTGGAGCTGCTTTTACTGACAGGAGAAGGGGCTCTGGCGGGCTCTGGCACTTTAAAACCAGTTGCTTTGGGTAGATGGGTATTGGCAACCTGGGAGGGTAGCCCTTCTAGGAGACGGAAAACCTCGGTTTCATACCTCTGCTGCCTTGCGGCGTACCAGGTCATAGGAAAAGCTTCAGGAGTCAACCCTAAGGAAAAATCCGGAGCCAGCGTCCCTAAGGCGGTCCTCTGCTGTATTCTGCAATTTTCCAGCAACTCCTGTGACACTGCCGGTCAACTAAACTGTATCGGTCACTCTAGCATCGCCTCACCAGAAAAAAAATTACAAGCAGCAGTCTACCGGGGATAAACCGATATTTAACAGAAATCTGGATATCAGATGCACTTAAAATGCTGTTTCAATTCAAATTACAAACCAATGCCTATAATGTAGCGCAAAATCACGCCTTGCTACTGGTTCCGTAATGAAGCGACATATTTAATTGACCACCAGTGCAATTTTTGCAATAGCATTTGTGTTAGCCGTAAACTACCGGAAAGGAAACTAGCATTGCCTTTATCACTTAGAGCAGCATTGCTGACTCTCTCCTTTTGTTTTTTTCTAACTAGCTCGAGTGCTTACATCATACTTGGCTTCATATTTTAGGATTAAATGAGTACATTAAATGAGTCACCATCTTTAGTGCTAAATGAGCTATAAATGATAATTGGTCATGGGGTTTGAATTCAACCTAAATGCCTTTTTACTGACCACGTAGCAGAGTCTCGTAGTTGAGACGTCCGGAACCATCAATCCTACTCACTCGATCAGGTGTTCAAGCAATCATAAGGATATGGGCGGTACTTCCTTCCCTTACTCCAGTCAGCATGAAGGCAAACAAGGAGCTTTCGAATCTAAGAGTCACATTTGCGACACAAAAGCGAGATGCTTGCATTGTTCACACAGCCGACAACGCCAACAGTCCAAGTCGGTGTCTCCGACTTCCTGGATCGACATCCATCTGCGCTCTGATCTGTCTAATTCACCGTGACGGTGTTATTCCCCATCGCAAAAGCCGGCGCTGGTGAGACCACAGTATGTTCGTGTTAATAAAAGCCAGCTGCACTCCTTCATACTGATGGAGGGAGAGGAAGAAAAGCCCCGCTCCAAACAAATAACATGGCTGCCATGAGCGAAAACACTCCAAACAGGATGTGGCCGTCACACGCACCAGAGCAAATATTTTGCCGAGTCACACTTGCTTAGGACGGACAGACGCAGACATAACAGACCCTGTCTTTTCTTTTTTGACTTTTGTGGAATTTTGTTTCCACAGAGTCTTTTCATGGCTTCTCACTTGTATTTGAAAAGTGTGTAAGCCGTCACTTCAGGCCAGTTATGCAACACTGTATAAATACATAAAAATTATGCAAGCTAGTCCAGACTAGCTTCCACTGCTTGTCAGTCAGAGGGGTTTAATGCAAGTTTTCCAATAAAGCTTAATGCTACTGTGGTAACACGCACAGATTTCGGTTTGACCGCCTTCGATTCATCTTGTGCAGGCACAGTTGCGAGCCTTGCTGCCTCACAGCTGCAGTGCTTTAAAGGGAAAATAGGATTTTTCACCCAGATTTTTTGACAAATTAATGCTGTTACAGCGTCACGTAGCCACATTAGATGACATCAGATTGTCAAAGAACAGATAATAAAGTGTCAAAATAAGGTTAGTGTAACTTTTCTTTGTGCTGTCTGAGTGGGCTGTAAACACAAGGTTTTCACCGATTTTTAAAAATGTAATTTTGGGCACACTAGTGCAGCATGCCGTGCTGGGCCTTCTGATTACCTGGCCTTACTCCACGGTGCATGCCCCACGCACAGCGGTATCTGTGCCCGTCCTGGTCCACCTCCCAACGCACTGAAAGGTAAGGTGACCCACTTCAAAAAAAGCAACGAGCGACACCAGAGAAGGCACAGAGAACAGAAAGACCATAAACGGCGGGGAGGAAGCGGGTCATCCGGCGCACGCGCTCAGGCCGTCCAGCATGCGCACTCAGAATCAGCACTTCAGCCGGAGGTAGGGAAGCACCTTACGGAAGTACTGTGGAGTTTATTGGCTTAAAAATCATACTGTGATGCTTCAGTGGTGTCTGAAATTAAAAGAAAAGTCTGCAAATGGGTATAAAGTATGAAAATATGACCTTTAAAGCAGGGGTCTCCAATCAATTTACCCGAGGGCCGTTACCCGGGGGAGTCTGGGTGAGGCTGAGCCGCATCAGGTTTTCCACAAGAAAGGCTTTGTTTTTAAATTTTCTTAAATTTTTTTAACACAAAATAAGATGGAAAAAATAAATAAACAAATTAAGACTTATTATGAAAATAAATCAATCAATCAGTAATAAATAAATAAAATAATAATAATCTTAATAAAAATAATGAGATTTCTCTGGTCAGTGACTATATGAGGTTTCTTCAGTCTTCTGTATCTGCTGTGTTCAGATTCTAATGTCTGTATTAACGGCGCTTTAACCTTTAACCTTCTTCTGAACATGAACGGAACATTGAGGAACATGAACTGTTCTTCTGAACGTGGCTTCTCTGGCCTTGAAGTTTCAATCAAGCGTTTAGCCGACGCACGGAGAACGTCACTTCCGATTCCTTTTTCTCGTAACCCCTGCACGGCGGTCGACGGATAAAAACCCGGTAGTGGCCTTTCATGATGACGTGGCATTTGTAGATGGTAGAAAGTACCGGGACGGCAAGCACAAAAAAGGGCGACCGCTCACGGACTGTTATCCACCGTGCTGTAGTTACACAAAAAGATGACCCTGTAACTGGTCCGGGTTATCGGGGACTCTTATTGCCGATGGTGTCGCTATGTGACTACAGACTACATTGAGTTCCTTATTTTTGTTTTATCCCGCCGCGTGCGTATCACTTTGAATTATTTTGCCAGAGAAAAAGAGAGAGAGAGAGAGAGAGAGAGAGAAAGACCTCACATTAACTCTCTAAGTGCCATTGACATGTGTATAAATATATATATTTATTTATATACGTATAATGTCTTTTATAAAACTTTTATTTTGAATGCGGCGCGTTGGGACAGATGTCCGCGTGAGCCCAATAGAAACGAGGCAGCCAGCCAGGCACGGAAGAAAACTCTCCATGGCAACGCTGCCGTAACTTTCACTCATGAAATGTTTCTCTGCTTGCATCAGACACGGCCGATGTCCCGCCCCCGAGAGCCATATACCCCACCGTAATTGGTAGGTTCGTTCAGCTCCGCCCACAACACTGTAAAGTGCCAAACATATCAAACTCTCAGCCCGCAGTAACATTAAACTTTCATATCAAGGCGGGGGCCGCAAACTATCGTCCCGCATGCCGCAATCGGCCTGCGTGCCGTAGATTCAGACTCCGGCATTACAGCCTGAATATTAAACCAAACCAGCATCTAGGGACTAGCGATGATGGACGGCCTCCTGATGCTCGCATTACCTAAAGTCACTAAAAAGTCACTAAACAAAGACTACAGCCAAATTCACCCCTGAGTGCTGCAAAGGAAAAGTGCCCCACTATCACCAAAGAGTTTGCAGGTCTGAGCCCTGAGGGATGCCATGCCATGAAAGGAACGTAGGCATGTTTTGGGCAAACAGTCACAGGAAAGGGTGGCGATGTGGTACAGTAGGTAGCACCGGTGCATCAAATCAAGAAGGTCCTGGATTTGAACCTTACGGCAGACTGAGGACTTCGTGTGCTGTGGGTTTCCTTTAGGTGGAGTGGTTTCGTCCTACAGTCTAAAGACAAGGATTGAATTGCCCATAAGTGTGGATGTGCGTATAACAGATGAGTAACCTGTTGAGGGTGTAACCCCGCCGGTCACTAGAAGCCAGCTGGGATTGGCTCCAGCTTCCCCAATATCTGACGGATAATTGGTAGAGAGGATGGATGGATGGATGGATGACTGGATAGATGGAGTGGAGGAATTAGGTCTCAAGGACTTACTTGTAGAGGCTATCAGGTTCCAGGCACTTAAAGATAAGGGAGTAGATGACAGAATGAGGATGTTCTCCAGTTTTCCTTCCAGGAACCACACATGAAGAACCCAATCCCGAAAACAGGTCATCTACCAGACTCAGTACCTCTCCTGCAAAAGAGGAAGAGAGGAAGAGAGAGAGAGAGAGAAGAACCAAAGTATGTGAGCAACAACACCACAAAACCAACCCAGAGGAAGTGAAAAACATTAAAACCCTGTTGATTGTTGTATTGTGAGTTCACCGCACATGCAGTTGACTCAACTAATCACATGCATGTACACAAAGACACCACATTTTTTATTTTTTATTGTTGTTATATTCGTGTATCCGTTGTAAACAGGAGCTGACCACACGACGTCCCCCAACTGCAAACGGAGAAATAATGATACGCTGACAAAACACTTCCCAGCACTACCCGAGAGGTGGACAGATATTTCCAAAAGCAGCCAGCAAATGAAACCGTCTTCATTCGAGCGACTTTCTGTTCGTAGTAGGTAGCAGACATGCGTAGACTTTTTTAACGCCTGCCAAAATACATATCAGTATGCCGTGACGTGCCGGGGGTGGTATGAAAGTGAGGAGTAGTTAAAAATGGCTTGCAGAGGGGGAGGTCTAGAGAAGATGGAAGGAAAAAAAAAAGCATAAAGGGTCTGAACAAATGAATGATATAGGCACTTTCCCAGAAGGCAGTCTGTATTTAAAGAAAGCTTCCCGCATGCATACTGACACCTCAGGAATGCCCGAGCCAAAATCTCTTTTCCTAAGGTCTCAAAGCCGTTAGGGTTCTCTCTGGGGCCACCACATCTCACGGACTTTTGTATATTTTACAGACTCGACATCAATTAAATAGAAAACAACGGAAAGGCAGTTTCACCTCAGACCACAAGGCGACCCATGCTGACTCATTTGAATGATAGAATGCCTTGAATTCATGCATAGTTTCCTTTCTTCCAAGAAATCCAAATATCCCGTGTTCTATACGATACAATATTTCAGCCGCACTCCCCGTGAAGCCGGCACGGAATTTAGGGCTCCATATGTAATATCCAGTGTAAAAATAGTGGAGGGGTTACAGACAGCCAACGCCAGAGGCACATCATGAATTATGGTAACACCAGATCAACTATACGTCCCTAATTTTCATCGTGTTGTTTGATTACCTCCACCAAGGAGGCTCTTTAGGTTCATGCGCTCGTGTGGATTTTTATGAAATTTCTATTAGAGGCGGGCCTTTGAACAACAAAGTACCCATTGGATTTAGGAGATGATCCAGATCAAATTCTGGATCATGGCATTTTTTAAAGAATTCTTTACCATTGTGATTTGTGGGAGATTTTTCTGTCATGTACAGGGACAGGGGTGGCCTGGTGGTTAAGGTGCTGGATTACTGATCCCAAGGTCGGGGGCTCAAGCCCCCCTATCAACGGTTTGTCCCTAACAGTGTAGCTAACTGGGTTATGACGGGCCGGCCATGTCTCGTGTTTCTGCCCTGCGATGGCCCAGCGAGCTGTCCAGGCTGTACTCTGCCCTCGCCCGGAGTCAGCTGAGATGGGCACCAGCCTCCCCCCCCTGACCCTAATTAGGATTAAGCGCTACAGAAAATGAATGAATGAACGAGTGTCATATACAACAGGGCAAGTAGAAGGTGCAGTGTAGTTTCTATCTTTTTTTTTTTTTTTGCCGGGGTGTTTGCACTGAACAGCTCCCCAAACCAATTCAGGGTCGACACACACACACACACACACACACACACACCCACACACACTCAACCATTTACACTCACCCCAAGGGGCAGTTCGGAACAGCCATTTAGACTAATGTACATGCTTCTGGATAATAGGAGGAAACCAGAGTACTCAGAGGACACCCATGCAAGCACGGGGAGCACATGCAAACTCTATACAGAGACTCCCTTGACAAGCCCAGGACTTGAACCCAGGACCTTCTTGCTAACCGTTACGCCACCGTGCCACCCCTAAATTACACTAGTCGGTCTGCTACTAGCTAGCTACTTGTGCCTTCTTAAATTTTATACTACTGTAAATATTATTACAAGGCAAACACATATAAACACAGTGTGCTTATATATATATATATATATATATAACTTTACGCTAATTGTAAAATCAAATTAAAGCCATGTTTCCCTTTTAATAAAATATTCCCTCGTTAAATTTCATATTAATTAATTCATAAGGAAAGATAAACACAACCTTAACCTTAATTCTTCATACAACTTGGCGCATAAAAATCCCCCTGGATTTGCAACTGTGAGGTCCTGTTTCTTCTAAATCAGTCCACTGTCAGTTCACACTTCCCTCTCTGTACATTTCTGTGGAAGGAGGATTTACATGGGAGATGGATCTCTGACAGAAGCCACATAGTCTTGGCAGAAAGAAAAATAAAAAGTCCCTCTGTTTTTGATGTAGTCCAGGCCGGCTGCTCTTCGGACTTTCGTAAACACACGGCTGCTATGATTCTACCATCCGTGTGGCCTTGGCCCGAAGACCGCGGGGCTCGCGGGAAAATTTATGGAACATATCTTCTGTTACATCTCGTTTGTTTGATTTCTTTGCACCCGCACGCCCGGGAGCTCGGGGCTGCCTGGTTTGTGTTAAATGTTAATTGTCCTGCAAAAGTGTTTGGAGTTTACAGAACGTCGGAGGCCGCAGAGTCACACACGTTAAGCCGTGATGATCTGAGTGACGCTTTTATGACTTCTTCCGTCCTTCTGTGGAGTTAGCGCGGGCAAGCAAAACACTGCTAGCAAAACTGCAGTCACACCGAATCAGCCCCCCAAGTTGCGCTCGTTTTCGCAGAGTATCTGCAGCTCTTTTTTCTCGTGTGATTAACAATGATGGAGGGGTCAAGAGGCGCTTCAGGCCGAATGCGATATAACACTGGCACAAGCATGTGCGGAATGCGGCTGCCGAGCCAGAAACCGGCAGCTTCCTGACAGCTCCGTGTAGAGAGGGGCCATGCCGAAGGGAGAAAAAGAAACCCAAAAACCCACTAGATACAGGGTGTGTGTGTGTGTGTGTGTGTGTGTGTACATGTACGTGCTGCATATCAAGGACCTGAATACATTTTTAATCAATATAGTGAAGGCATTTTGGTTGGTCCTCACTTCTCCAAAGGGCTGTTTGAGAATTAGGATTTGGTTTAAGGACCCGGGTCAGCATCAGGTTTAGGTTAGGGAAAGGGGAAAGGTTGCATTTAGGCACGTAGCTGTGAGGGTTAAGTTAATAAACCTGATCGCACAATCACGTTATGGGGACTTATCCTTCTTAAAGGGAAAAAAACACAAGTTCCCATAATGTAAATCATGACATTTTAAGGAGAGGACAATCAATGTATTGTCCTCTAAAGCTATGGAAAACAGACTGTGTGTGTATGAGTGTGTGTGTGTGTGTGTGTGTGTGTGTGTGTGTGTGCGTGTGTGTTAGTCAGGAGAAAAAGGTAAAATATTAAGACAGGACACAAATAATTTAGTTTTGAAGGTTTATGTTACTGGATGTGGTCTGGATTGAAATAATATCCCTGCGTGTTTTGATAATCAGAATAAATCATCGGATTGGGCCGTGACTGGGAAGGGGGCGGGGCGCGCCAGTTGTCTGGTGTCTTTCAGGCTCTTGGTTAGAATTATCACATCATCCAGTGAAGTTAAAGAGGAAAGAAGGACTGAAATGATTCAAAGAACCTTAAATCCTTCAGCACTCATTCAGCGGCAAAAAACTCTTTCAAAACATTTCCTTCGATGTTCTCTCTGTTAAAATGAAACCGATTTTTCATCGTTTTCTTCGAATCTTAAAAGAAGAATGAAATGTGATGAGGGACGGCATTGTGGTTAGCACGTCCGCCTCACAGCAAGAAGGTCCTCGGTTTGAGTCCCAGGCTTAGCAAGGATTTGCATGTTCTCGCTGTGCTTGTGTGGGTTTCCTCCGGGTAGTCTGGTTTCCTCCTCCAATCCAAAGGCATGCACAGTAGGCTAACTGGCTTTTCCGAATTGCCCCTAGGTGCCAGCCTGAGGATAAACGGTTGTATGTGTGTTGGCCTTGCGATGGACCTTCGCTCAGGGTCGGCTGAGATAGGCTCCCTGCACTCATGGGAGGATCGATTAATTCAAATCAATCGAATTAATACATCATAAAGGTTTTATGAGCTTGTCATGATGATGTTCAGGGTTATCGGGTACTGTGTACGAAAGTGAAATATTAAAAATAGTTCTCTCAGAGCGTACCTGTAATGAATACTGTTTTCCAGATGATGCTATCGTCACCATGTTTCACTATAGGGATGGTGTTTTCAGGGTGTTGAGGTGTACTGGGTTTCCACAAAACAGCACTTTGTGCCAAGGTCAAATTTATTTATTTATTTTTATTTTATTTATTTATTTATTATTTATATATCGGCAAGGTAACTAGTGGTTAGCACGTCTACCTCACAGTAAGAAGGTCCTGGGTTTGAGCCCTGTACCTAGCGAGAGTGTTTCTCTGTGAAGTTTGCATACAGTACTTAACCTATGCTTGCATTGGGTTTCATCCATGTCCTCCAGTTTCCTCCCTAATTCCATGCACATCAGGCTAATTGGCTGTTCCTCATTTTTCTAGTTGTTTAATTAGGTGTAATAGGCGGCACAGTGGCGTAGTGGTTAGCTCGTCCGCCTCACAGCAAGAAGGTCCTGGGTTCGATTCCCAGCTCGGGCGTTTCTGTGTGGAGTTTGCAT
>JBCNYG010000005.1:13016852-13028520 GCA_039654305.1 Porochilus rendahli | reverse complement strand
ACTTGGGTATTAGTTAGTAAGCTGTAGTTGAGTATGTGCTAGATGAATATAATTCAGCTGGATCTAATCTGTGATTGGACGATGCATGTCAAAACACAAACAACAAAACACCTGTGATCCACTTTAGCCGAAATATTGAGATGTAGTTGTATATATAAAAATATATATATATATATACTGAACTTTACTTCCATCTGGAGGCAGGAAACTGAATTACAGAAATGAAAAAATCCAGGGAGGGGTGCACTCTTAAAACCAAATACCCTAAAATAATATATATCTATTTTAAAAAATCCCACCATATTATTATTATTATTATTATTATTATTATTATTATTATTATTATTATCTTTTACGTTTATGAAGCTGCGCATCTTCATTAGAAACAGGAAAGCAAACATTCCCTGATATTTATCTATTAATAAATTAATTATATTTACTTGCATTCAATAATTATACAAACAAATAAATACTATTAGAGAATTAAGGTTCGGCCAAGTGGTTTTCCTCCTTCAAGTTGATGTAAATTCTGTTTGTTTGTTTGCAGATTGTTTGAAAATTCTTTTTGTTTGTTTGTTTACCTAATTATTAATTTTACTGAGAGGAAGAATAAAAAAAGAAAATAAATATTAATATATTTCTTTTAAGGTGTGTGTGTAATGCTCCAAGTTAGTTTCTGATAGCAAATTTTTAAAAATAAATAAATAAATAGTTCTTTAAATGAAGTTCTTTTGCTTTATCTTCGCATTCTCGCACTTATTTTTTAAATTTACATTAATTTGGTTTAATGTATGCGGTTGCTTATGTATTTACTAGCACACTTGTTTACTGAGTTTTTTTTTTCAAAATTATTAATTAAAAAAGTAAGAAAAAATAGTTTGTATTAAGATGCTCTAATTGTTCTGCTCTAGTTCTGTAGTTTGATGGCAAAATAATCACATGTATTGCCTAATATTCCTAATTATATATAATTTTATACATTTAACTTTTGTTGAGTATGCAGTCATGTTGAGTTCCAGTATAGAGTCAAAACTGGGTTTCTGGATAATTCATAGCAAAAATAAATAATAATAATAAACATGTATTTTAATAAATGTTAAATTATTCTGTTTTGCAGCTTTCATAATAAAACCCAGAAGAGAAAAAAACTAAACAAAAAGACCTTAAGGATAGATTTTTACACCAATCAGCGCATAGGGATGGGACATTGTATCCGCCTATCACATCAGCCGGGAGGCGGAACCTTACTTAAAGCACTATATGACGTCAGCTCCGCAGTGCTCAGGTTGTTGATGCTGCATCGCCACTCAGGCTGACATTGAGGCGAGCTGAGGAGGTAAGGGCTCCTGTGTGAACAAAATACAAACCTTTCGAAGTACATATAGTACTTTAGCAACATTTGTCCGTTTTTATATTGTTATAAATCGACTTGACAGTATTATTAATTCGCGGTTGCGGAAAACGTTGCGTTTTTCTGATTGGTGGGTTTGCGTTAGCATGGATGCTAACTAGCACAATAATAGGTGTGTGCAGTGCTAAGTTATTATTAGTTGTTTATGTTTGTCAGTGCATCTAGAATATCAATAATCGCGTTTTTATGACTTAAAGATACACACTTGTAACTGTTTATGCTAAATTTGAACCCTTTTTATTTATTCTTTGTAGTTTATTGACGCTCAAAGTCTTCATTTACTTAAATACATTAAGAAAAGAAAGAAGTAGCATCAAGGTCTAAAGTGGAAGCTCATGCACTCATGTCAAGCTTCGTGCATGACGTCATTAGTGGGAAAAAAATGATATAAAGTGACTACTGTAATGTCAGTACGAGTTGTATTTGTTTAAAGCACTATAAACAGTGTTATCGCAGCCTTCCACCATTACAGGGAGTGGCTTCGGGCATTATCATTTATAAAAGCTTACATGGAAATACAGGAAATGCGGGCGTTTAATTTTTTAACAACTCTCCTGTGTCATGTTGGTGATATTCCGAATATTACATAACGCTCACGTGAAGCACTTTTTGATTTCTGATCTGTAGTTTGAGAAATGCATCATGGCAGTTGCGTCATGTCTGGATCCGGACCTAGTGCGGGAAGTGCTGGAGTGTCCCATCTGCCTGGAGACCTACAATCAGGACCAGCTCCGTCCCAAACTGCTCCAGTGTGGCCACTCCGTGTGCCGGCAGTGCCTGGAGAAGCTCCTGGCGAGCACCATTAACGGCGTGCGGTGCCCGTTTTGCAGTAAGGTGTCCCGCATGAGCAGCATCTCCCAACTGGCTGACAATCTCACGGTGCTGAAGATCATCGACTGCGCGAGCTCGTGCGTCTCGGCGGCCGGCCTCATGTGCAAGTCCTGCAAGAACCGGCTGCCGCGTCAGTACTGCGCCGACTGCTCCGTGGTGCTGTGCGATGCCTGCAAAGGGGAAGGGCACCAGCATCAGGGTCACGCCGTACAGACCATCTTCGCCGCCGCCGAACAGCGCCGGAAAGATCTCGGCGGAAGGTTGGCGAATCTTAGAGATACCATGGCTAACATCCAGAAAAAGAAAGCGGCTATCGATAGCGTCTCGAAATCCTTGCGTCTGAAATACAAAGCGGTGCAGCAGGAGTACGCCAGGGCGGAGCTGCAGCTTCAGGAAGAACTCGGGCGATCGCGCCGAGCTTTTGCGGCGTCCCTGGCGGAGGTAGAGAAGCTTAATACTCAGATTCTTGAAGAGCAAACGTACCTCCTGAACATCGCTGAGGTCCAGGTTGTGTCTAGATGTGACTACTTGACCATGAGGATTAAGCAGACCGACACCGCTCTTCTAGAAGAAGGGGGTGGAGACGATGAAGAAGAGCTGGATGTTAAAGCCAATCTACCCGCACTGTTGAAACTGCAAGAACCCGAGCTGGTCAAAACGGACAACTTGCAGACGTTAGACGTGGGCCAGCTGACGATCAAGCAGTGCACCGTTAACACTGATGAAGAAGATGGTCAAGAATTAGACGCCGCCACCGCCGCTGCTGTCACGGCCACGACCATCCCGATAGACTCGTATCGTGATGTTGACATGACGGGTCCTGTCGAGGAAGCAGTGTGCGCCTCACCAGGCAGTTTCAAATCCAAATCCGTGGATGGGGGCGGACCTGCGACAGGGGGGGCGTCTGGAGTGCAGTTTTGTCAGTTCGTGAAGAAGATGGGGTGCAAAGGGAACCTCCCGGGCATGTTTAACCTGCCGGTGAGCATCTGCGTCACTCCTCAGGGGGATGTTTTGGTGGCAGACCGAGGCAACTACCGCATTCAGATCTTCAACCGGAAGGGCTTCCAACGCGAGATCCGCCGCAACCCGAGCAGCATCGACAACTTCGTCTTGAGCTTCCTAGGCGCCGACCTTCCCAATCTCATCCCTCTGTCCATCGCGATCACCCCGCAGGGACTCATCGGTGTCACGGATAACTACGATAACTCCGTTAAGGTTTACACGATAGACGGGCACTGCATCGCGTGCCACAAGAACCAGCTGATCAAGCCCTGGGGTATAGCCGCCATGCCTTCCGGGCAGTTCGTCGTGTCTGACGTGGAAGGGGGCAAACTTTGGTGCCTGGCGGTGGATCGAAACGTCGGGGTCGTGAACTACAACAGGCTGTGCTCCGCCGTCAGGCCGAAGTTTGTGACTTGTGACTCTGCGGGGACGGTTTACTTCACGCAGGGGTTAGGTCTAAACATCGAGAACAGGCATAACGAGCACCACCTGGAGGGAGGGTTCTCCATCGGCTCAGTCGGGACGGACGGTCAGCTCGGCAAACAGCTCAGCCACTTCTTCTCCGAAACCGAAGATTTCCGGTGCATCACAGGAATGTGCGTGGACGCCAACGGGGACCTGCTGGTGACGGACAGCGGCCGGAAAGAAATCTTGCAGTTTCCCAAAGAAGGCGGTTATAACGTTCTGATTCAGGAGGGGCTGACGTGTCCCGTCGGCGTCGCCGTGACGCACAAAGGACAGCTTCTGGTTTTGGATTGCTGGGATCACTGTGTCAAGGTGTACACCTATTTACAGAGGCGGCGGTCCTCCACCTGTTAGGCTTTGTTTGACTCGTCACTTTAACTCGAGGGTTGCTTTACCTCCGAAATTCCAGTGGTAGAGTGAAAGGCGTGCAGATGTGCGGGCGTGTGGCCTTTCACCGCTGCCAGAGAGAGAGACCGGAAAGACCGCCCTGCTTTTACACCCCGAAACCCCCCACCGCCAGAAATACGGCACAACAAATGGCAATAAATTGACCAGTGTTGTCTTTTGCGTTGGAGTGTTTGTGAAGTGAATATTGTGTACGATAGTTTTGGCATCCTGAGCTGTGTTAGCATCAAGAGAAAGGACCTCGAGGTTAAGGACGAGCGAAACTAAACGGAAACGTGTTTCACCCGGATGCTCAAAACGAACATGAGTCTTTTTCCATCAACTTTAAGACAATTCTTCAACGTCAAAGTGCCCTCGTGTATCACAGGACATGTGCGTAGTTTCGTCATGCAGCATAAAATATCGGAATACAGTGTAACCACCTGCGTTAATCTCGGAATAAACCGATTACGGAACACGAATGAATGCAACGAATGAACTCGTCAGTGTAGATGTTTTTGTACCCGTACACAAGTTTGTTGTAGCTACCAAAAAGAACTCCGAGATCAGGATTTCTAGCACATTCTAGCATGTGATCATCGCAATAGCTCGTAAATTCACCACGGAACACCCCACCTGCCAAGCTTCGGAAATTTTGCGTAGATGTTTCGTACGTTAGCAAGAAGAAAAAAAATACTTAAACGTGTTTTTCCCGATAAAAACAGCAGAGAAGCCAATTGATAAGAATCTGAAATGCGCATTGTTTGTGTGTTTGTTTGTTTGTTTTTTAAGATTTGTCAACAATAAGCTTTGTTCAAACATTCAAGCAAATTTTTTTTCAAAAGAAGTTGAATAAATTCGAACTGGAATTCGCATGTTTTCAGAAATAGTCGGTTGAATTCGAGGTAAATGATCCGTATTTGTGGTTTTGGTAAAAAAGTTTGGACCTGAGAAAAAAAATGTTGAGAAGTTAGAATTAATAGATATTATTATTGTTATTATTGGTATTATTGGTTCATTATTATTATTATTATTGGTTTATTAGTAATATTGTTAATATTGGTTTATTATTATCGGTAGTATTATTGCTATTATTATTATTATTATTATTATTATTGGTAGTATTATTGCTATTATTATTATTATTGGTAGTATTATTGCTATTACTAATAATGATAATAATAATATTATTGGATAGTGAGAGTTTTACGACGACACTAATTTCGAACGTGATGGCGGTGCTTTCGGCTGAGACCAACTGAAAACGTGTTGCACTATTTCGTGACTGTATCGCTTACATGCGAACTAGGCTGAATAGTAATAGCTAAGCCCCGCCCCTTTTCCATATTTCAAGCTAGCTAAGTCTTGTAAGATGCACTTCAATAAAATATCGACTCATCCCCTCGGCTGGACGCACGTTTGACGAGTGTACAGTTAGTGATGGTTCTATAATCAGTATACGCTACACGGGAACAGAGCGATCTGATTGGTCCGCTATCAGTGGGTTTACAGATATTATCTTGCGTCAGATCAGACGGGTCTACAAAAGTGTTTAATATAGTTTTCATGTTAATGCTAGCCAAAAAAAAAACAATGCTACGTACAATGAATAAGAAACCGAATACGGTAACGATCCGCCGCCTTCCTTAACAACTCTACGCATTATTCCTCCTCGGCTTCTGGCAGGCTTTTAGAAAATGAAAGTGGGGACAATCCTCCGTACATCATTCAAGTGCCCTTGTTTTGACTTCGGACTTGTTTACGAACAGGAATTATTTAAAGGATGAAACCACTGAGACGATACGGACTCGTCTGCACTTCTCCGGTTCGTTTTCTAACAAATGAATTCGAGACAGTAATAATTCTACTGCACGTAGACACGTCACATGATCCTGAGTTCTGATGTAAATCACGATGTTAAGCGTGTATAGTTTTTATAAAGATTTCAAAATAAAGGTCTTTAAATAAAATGGGGGGGGGGAGGTTTGTCGGCGAAAGAGAACGTAGATCACAGAACATAGGACGCAGTCATCTGGAGGGGGGTTTTACGAGTTCTGAACACTCTGCAGCGTGACTCGGGGAAGTTGGCATGTCCTGATGAGTCAGTTTAGTATGTAGTCCGTGGCAACGGCGCATTGTGATTGGTCCACAGTCTGGATATTTTTAAAAAGCATTATTCTGAGTGGATAGCACTGGCATCAGCGTGGCGGACGCTCACGATTTGTCACGGGGACTTCGTTACCACACTATCAGAAAAACGCGCCATCTTTTTTTATGTGTATGTTTTGGATATGATACACTAAAACACCTTTACGGAGCTTTCTCGGAAATCACCGATGTCCTCCATGATTTAAACAATGTACGAAAAAGCCATAATCTCATTTCGATGTGTTGTTGTTCTGTTTAGTTTCCTGCAGCGTAGATACAAAAAGAATCATGAGCCTCAGGCTCGTGATGTTACCCCCCCTTTTTATTATTTTTTTAAATACGGCTAAGTTAAAGTCTGGTGTGGTAACCAACACGTAACGTTAAACTTCAGATCGCCCTTAAGTGAAAAGTTTTTTTATCTCCAGAACTCTGAACTTAAAATTTTAAACCAAAAGCCCACGTAGGGAGTCAGTACGGCGTTTTAACGGTACGCCATGTGGACGCCGTTCAACTCGGGACATGCCGACTTTAAACCGGGTCACGCTCAAGAGCAGCACTTCGACTAGAACCGACAAAGTACGTACGTTTTATCATCCGCCGCATATTTTATTATGAAATTAAAATAAAAAAAGGTATTTAACACCGGGTTGCTGTGAACACACATCTGGCTTTCTGACTCTACAACCTGACCAGGTGTTCCTGCATAGACGTTGTGAAGTGAAACTCTGCAGCCCTTTGTTTGTGTTTGTTCATGATCACTTGTGTGCAATAAATTCAGTAATAAATCTGTGAAGGTTTCTCCGTGTTTGCTTTTCAACTCCAGCAGAAATGAGCGACATGCTACACTTTTATCTTCGGGGTGGTAGCGGGGCACGGCGGTGTAGTGATTAGTGATTAGCGCTCTCGCCAAGTCCCGTGCTCCAGTTCTTCCCGTGCTCCGGTTTCTTCTCGCAGTCCCGTCCTGAATATTAGGCGAATCGGCTGTTCCAGATTGACCCCCAGGTGTCCGTTCTAGAGAACAGGTTCCACGGGGGCTTGTGACCCTCTTGGGTAAAAAAAAAAACAAAATACGTTGCAACAGATCGTGTGAAAGGGCAGGATGGGAAGGGAAGTAAATAAGGTTGCCAGTGCAATGAAAACAAAACCCTTCACTTATCGTTTAGATTTAATTTCAGACTGTTTAAATTTTTATTAGAATTCTGAATATTTCAGCACCTTAAAGAGCATCAGTCCTCTGAGCGAATGTATTCCTGACGCTAAAAACTATTAAAAAATAATAATGAATTTCGCCAACTTTAATTCGCCATGATTCATCAGCAATCGTGGAATATTCGATTTTGCTAAGAGACCCCATTGTTCACGTACTTCCTGAAGATTGAAAATCAACTTCCTCTAGATGGCGCACCAGAACCACGTCAGTTCCTCCTGTAACACGTTTAATAATTCTGTTCCCGGCCACTTTAAACACTGACGGGCTCGGCCATTTCCGCCGGCGTCTTGATGGTAGTCACTGTCTCAGTTAATAAATCATAATAGCAAAGAAAAATTTTCAAACCATTTGACATGAAACACCACACAGGGATCTAAAATCCAACAATCCAACAGTCACACCCCCTGCCACCGCCGCCGCTCACCTTTCTGATACTGGAGCCAGAGCTGCTGCTGGACCTTCTTGCTGGGGAAGTAGATGCTACAGCTGAGCTCGGAGCCGTACAGAGCCTCGGAGACGTAATGGCTGCCGTACTGCTGGATGAAGGACAGGAGCTCGTCGCGGGTGCTGTCCGCCGTCAGGGATTTCAGAACCTTAGAGAACCCTGGAGACGGTGGTGACAAGTCGGGAATCGGGACAGGAAGTGAAGATTTAGTGGATGTTGATGAACAGAGACCGAGTGTTCAGAGGGAAGTGGATGATTAGGACTAAAGGTTCATTAGGGATTCTGATTATAGTTTAAGAAAAAAATAAATTGTATTCATTTTTGACTGTGGGAGGAAACCGGAGTACCCGGAAGAAACCCGCACGAGCACGGGGAAAACTTGTACTCCGGTTTCCTCCCACAGTCCACAGACGTGCACCTTAGGCTAACGGGCTGTTCCAAATCGCCCCTAGATCTGAGTGCGAATGTTTGCGTGCGTGTTGCCCCGTGATGGTCTTCCGAGTTGTTAAGGGTTTACCCCACCTTTGCCCAGTGTCGGCCGCTAACGGGAGGATGAGGTTGTTCAGGAAATACGCAGTAGAAAGCTCTTTACTCGACACAACAAAATTAACAGATAAGTTAAGAAATAATTCATGAATAGTGTCTTTTGGCCGAATTTCATCGGGGAGGGTTCCGAGGAGGAAGTTCTGGCGTTATGGAAACACTGTAACCCCTGCATGAATATTTTACAGGAAGTCCTCTAGGGACGGGATGCGAGATGTGCCAAGACTGGTTTCAAACACTCCGAGCTCTCTCGGTATCTTGAAAGCTGAGTTTTGAGTTCCGGTGTGTGTGTGTGTGTGTGTGTGTGTGTGTGTTATTTTTATCGTATGCTGTCGATCAGAAATGGCCCTCGGCTAGACGGAGTTTTCAGGCCGGTGTGACGCGGCAGGTTAAATACTGCACGAGACTCCGCAGCGGCAGAGTTTGATCAACATATACGGTGCTTTCTCACGTGAGTTTCGAGGATGACAGAAAGCATGTGAAGCGCCAGGCTCACCTGGCCCCTGGGGGTGGGCTTCAACTGCTCGGAGCCGGGGCTCCTTCCGTATCACAGGTGTGTCAGGATGATTCTAGAGCAAGGGTGTCCAATCTTATCCGCAAAGGGCCGGTGGGGGTGCAGGGTTTCACTTCAACCGAGCAGTAGCCGCCGCCCCTTCCACCTGTTTCAGTCACTGATGCCAAAAAAAAAAAAAAAAAGGCTGGATTGTTCATCAATGTTCCAGTTTTGATGCTGCATGGCAGCCATCTTGGTGAGACCACTTCACTGATGAAAGTTTTACTCAAACAGCATGGAAAGATGGGAAAAAGTAAATAATTACATCCAAGATGGTCATTTAATTTCTAATTCTTTTTAGTATGTTTTCAACGGCTCCATTTTGAGATCTTAAAGCAGTGTGGTCTCACCAAGATGGCTGCCGCCCAGCTTCCGAATTGAAACACTAATAAACAATCTAGGGTTTTTTTCTATTTTTTGAGATCAGTGATTGAAACAGGTGGAAGGGGCGGCGGCTACTGCTGGGTTGAAGTGAAAACCTGCACCCACACCGGCCCTTTGTGGCTAAGATTGGACACCCCTGCTCTAGAGTTACCGCACTCCTGACTTCCTTAAAAACGCCACCTAAACCATGTTTCCGGATATTAAGGTCCACCATAAGAGTGTAAATATGTGCACACCTGACCATCACACCTATACTTCCTCTACGAAGCCTTTCTTCAGGGGCGTGGCCGTAATGGTTAGCATCTCCGCCCCACAGAAAGAAGTTTCCGGGCTAAGAGGTCGTGTCTTTCTTGATGTTGCATGTTCTCCTTGTGCTGGTGTGGGTTTTCTCGGGGGACTCTGGTTTCCTCCCACAGAATAAAGTCATGCGCAATAGGCTACCTATCCGTTCCGAATTGCCCCTAGGTGGGAGTGAGTAAGATGGACAGGTGAGCTGTTTAGGGTGTACCCCGCCTTCGCCCTGAGACGGCTGAGATAGACTCCAGCCTCCCCACAACCCTAGTGTGATCAAACGGTTCGGCGAAGGAATGGTCAGGAGTGCACGTTGTGTAGATCTTTGGAATCTGGAGCCGTCTGTTTCCTGCCAGGGACAACGTGAGGTCCCGTACCTGTAGACAGGGTGATGGCGCTCAGCTTGACCTTGTAGAGGTTGCTCCTGACTTGCCACTGTTGCACCATGGGATATCCCATCCCCTCGCTGAACTGGGCGTCTCCTATGGGACACAAACATCATCGTATATCACAAAGGAAAGATATGATTGTTTATTCCTATGTGTATTTATCTACAGTCGAACAAATGACCGGATACGCCCACTTTATACAAGACACACCCACTTTGTTTATCTACAGTCGTACAAATGACCGGATACGCCCACTTTATACAAGACACACCCACTTTGTTTATCTGCAGTCGTACAAATGACCGGATACGCCCACTTTATACAAGACACACCCACGTTGTTTATCTACAGTCGTACAAATGACCGGATACGCCCACTTTATACAAGACACACCCACTTTGTTTATCTGTAGTCGTACAAATGACCGGATACGCCCACTTTATACAAGACACGCCCGACTTCCCATCTGAGAGAGTTTCGTTTGCGTATCCTGACGTCCAGACGATTTTAGTGATTTTTATTTTTCCCTTTCTGAGCTCTGGGGAGATGAAATGTCCGAAGGGGGAGGAGGAAAGATTAGGTTCCGAGATTAGGGCATGATGGGTAGCGTGTGCCTATTTGGACCTGTTTTTATATCCTAGTGGGGACCAGATATCCATCAATTGTGACCCTGTAGGAATGGGATGGATGATCCCCTTAAGGACATCTGCGGGTGGGTGGCACCGTAGTTAGCAGGTCCACTTCACAGCAAGAAGGTCCTGGGTTTGAGTGCCGTGCTTGGGTGGGTTTCCTCCTGGTACTCCAGTTTCCTCCCACAATCCAAAGACATGCATGCTAGAATAACTGGCTGTTCCAAATTGGTGTCAGTGTGTGTGTGTGTGTGTGTGTGTGTGTGTGTGTGTGTGTGTGTGTGTGTTGGCCGTTAACTGGACAGGGTGTACCCCGCCCTCAGCGAATGTTGACCCTAGAAGGATTACGTGGTTGGTTAAATGGTTGGTGAGTGTGTGAGTGTGTGAGTGTGTGAGGCAGACCTGTGAGGAGCTCTAGGTTAGGTAGAGGTTCTGACAGCACTCCTCTGCACTGCTCCTCCACCGGGAGAGGGATGACCATCAGTCCGTCAGCCAGCTGCGGAAAGTCCTTAATGAAGTTGTTGTCCCTGCACGAGAGAAACACCGAACTTTAACCTTTACGATCTCAGCGGTCGGTGCTACGCTAACCATTCCGTGGGATCAGCCCGGCCGTACGAGCCTTCCTCATCCTCCGACCATCTCAGCCGTGACAGGCTTCCGGTTCCCTGGTGGTCACACCTTTGGTAAAGACGCTCGGGTCGTTACGCGGATCGTTTCTCCCGCTTCCCTCGAGAACGGACTCCTCGCTTCCTGTCTAATACATCCCTCTCCTCCACACTTCAGAAGAGAGGATCAGTATCATTCACGTCACCTGTCAGTGAGCAGAACGTTCTTAATCTTATGGCTGATCTGAAGGTCTCGGGGCTGTTCAGTGAGATCCACCTCGGCGTCAGGGAAGCATTATTTACATATTCACGCCAGGATTGGGGGAGGGGGGGGGGGGGGGGGGGGGGGGGGGGGGGGGGGGGGGGGGGGGGGGGGGG
>JBCNYG010000005.1:12648536-12663269 GCA_039654305.1 Porochilus rendahli | reverse complement strand
TTATACCACATATATAGCTCTACTTTACTGTATCGGGCACTGTACTACGGAAAATCGACTAAGGATTTTATATATATGTATATATATATGGTATGTGAGAAAAATAAAAAGACTACAATTTCATCCCAACCGTTCAGGTGTTGCTTAGGAAGGCTTTGTTTCTGTGTTACGTTTGTTGAGTGTGGATAGTTCAGTTCAGTTGCATTTTTTTACTTGATTATGATTGTTATACGGTGAGTGCGATGACAGGATGCGCCAGGAAATTAAGTGCTCAGTGTTGCTGTCTTTGAGGTTCCAGATGTGCTTCTTAAGTTCAGTGCTGTTTCCATGCTTAGCATGGCGGAATGAGGCGGTGTGATTTCTATATCTTGTTTTGAAGTAATCAAAACAGTCCGATGTTTCTGTTGTGTTGTTGTCTTTGCGCGTGACCTTGGCTTGGTAAATGATTGATGATTGTAGGCAGTTACTGTTGAGTGGGCAGGTATTATTTTGCATGCTGTTGCATGTTTTGTTTTCTTCGGGTGTTGTGGCGGTGCTGTCAGCTTTCTTAGGTGGGTTTAGCATGCATTTGCTGGGGTTGTCAATTATTTGGTTGGTGTTGTTCATGCAGCTGTAGATGGTCTTGATAGTGTTGCGGTTGAAGATTTTTTGGAGTTTGTGATCTTTCGCAAAGTGTATGTCCATTATAGCGAGGAATTTGTGCCCGATGTTGGTGCTTACATTTTTACTGAACGGAGGGTTGTACCAGAGGATGTTGCTGTGCTGTCGTTTTTTTTCGTTTTGTAGCTGCAGTTGGTTCGTATCGCAGGGTGGATCTGTATCCGCTATCGTTGAGTGCTTTCTGGTAGGGAGGCACAGCTTGGTCGAATGTTGTTCTGTCAGATGACAAGGATGACAGTCATTTGTTGATTCTGGCAGGGATGTTCCTTGTGATGATGGGTGGGTGATTGCTCTTGCGGTGCACGTATTGAAGTGTGGTGTTGGGCTTTGTGAAGGGCTGATTGGTGATTCTATTCAGGTTGAAAGTGGTGTCTTGAAAGTTGGTGATTTGTTTATTGGCTTCGATGGTTAACCGTAGTCCATTATTATTGAAGATCTGGCATATTTCTTTTCAATTTTTTATATTTTCTATTCTTTTCAGTTTCCCTCGGTGTTATGTTAGTGATGGCGAGTCCCTCATCCCAGATTAGTCCTACATTAATTTTAAGGTGTTGTAGTTGGAAGAAGAGCAAACCCCCTACAAGTTCACATGTCTAGGAGTCGTCATAGCTTCCCATTGTCACATCAAATCTTGTGTTGCCTTACTTTTGCCAGGGTTGATGTTTGTGGGTTAGTATGGAGTTTTTTGCATGTGTTATGATGCTCCTTTCATCCTTAGGGATGTTGTTATAAGTGGAAGCAAAGTCCAGTGCTCTAGTAAGGAGATCTTGGGGAATTGATGGGTAGAACTCTTTGATGTCGAAGTAGATGAAGTTTGAGTTTTGTTTGTCTGTGGCCGCGTTTAACCAGTCGATCACAGATGCTGTGTTTTTTTATTATATTTGTGATGTTTTTGTTGATGTACAACCCTCCTTTCAGCAAGAACGTAAGCACCAACAAAACTTCAAAACATGATACAGAAATCACACCGCCTTATTCTGCCATGCTAAGCACAGAAACAGCACCGAACTTAGCAAGCACATCTGGATCCTCAAAGACAGAAACATTGAGCACCTAATTTCCTGGTGCATCCTGTCATCACACTCACTGTATAACAATTGAAATAAAAAACGCAACCTCTGCCTTAAAGAGAAGTTCCTAATCATATGCTGTCCTGAACAATCCACAGTCAATAAACATAACAAACTTGTGTCTTCCTGCCCCCACAGAAACAAAGCCTTCCAAAGCAACACCTAAACCTAATTAAATTAGTACTGTCAGATTTCACAGTGCATAAATTAAAGTACACCATGTAAATGATACTGATTGTATGTAAACTGGGGAAATGAATATTCTTAATGAATCCCCTGATGAGTGGGCAACCACTAAACAGGCTTGTCGGGATGAAATTGTAGTCTTTTTATTTTTCTCACATACCATATATACTTACATATTAACGCAAGTACTGAAAATAAAGATATAATTAACAGTGATGACTTCTAGCTCATTGTTAGTGTAGCTCCTCCTGAACAAAGAATATTTGGTATCAGAAATTATTTGACTTATTTTCTTTACAGAAATTCTGATTGTAGGCTCAGAAAAAAACACACACCAGTAGATGGCTCTAGTACACTTCCATAGTGTTCTCTGTAAGGCAGTGTATTTTATCATGTGACTTTTTCAGTTCAGTGGCACAACATATTTATTATTGTCATTAAAAGGCTGTGATTTTGTTCACAGTGTTGTTAGATACCAGATAGTATCATGGTATAATTGTGTTTAATTGAGATAGTCAGGTGACCTGGAGAGAGAAGAGAGCAAGAACAGATCACAGGACAGGCAAAACCATAACACTTCTGACGGGATATCACACTACCCAAGGAGTACAATATACATCCTGCCTTATAAATCAGTAACATAACCTTTAACCTTTAGGATCATATGCTTTTTGATCCATCCCATTATAGGTTAACAGATTTTATCACCAAATAAACAATGGTGACTGTCATCCTCACCCACAGTACTGGGGGAGATTAAATTTATGTTATCTTGTGTTAGCTATTGAATGTCTGAGAAAGAAAGCCTATGTACACACATGATACTTCAGACACCAGAATACTTCCAGATTGTCAATAACAGAATACAACCCCTATAAATTCTAACAATGCCCGAACACAGGACTTTCTTGCTGTGCGTTAAGCACTGCGCCACTGTGCTGCCCCACTGCAATCTCCATAATTCAAAATGAAACCTTAAAGGTTGCTTAAAGTGCTTGTTTGAAGCAAAAGGATTGGAGGATCAAAATCCAAGATCTTCACATGGAAGCAGCTTGTTCATTTAATTAGAAGAGAGGCAAATGTGTGGTTCCGATGTGTTGTATGCCTCTATACTCACTTTGGTTAACAATGTAAGCCTCAGGCTGTTAAGGAACTGAATTCTCATCAGCCTGCGCAAAGAGGTGATCTAAGTCCTCCATCACACAGAAGCTCGGAGAGAGAGAGAGAGAGAGAGAGAGAGAGAGAGAGAGAGAGAGAGAGAAAGAAAGATTAAATCAGATTAAAAATTTTATCCTAAACTGTCCATAACTTGGAAATAAAATTTCATCCATAGTTCTTTAAAAAGTGGCTTTTATTGGCACATAGGCTATTTTTTTTATTCTGTGTTTGGTGGATTTTTTCTTTAACAAAACAACACAACAAGAATACAAAAAGAGTAAAATATTTTATTTTGCCCTTTCTTGTATTCTTAAAGGCAGAACCAGTGCTTTGATTTAAACATTTAATCATTTTATTGCAGTTGTCTGTCCTGAGCATACATGGCATACATACTTTTCATATTATGTATATTCTGTTGAAAAAGACCAGTGACATACTTTTACAACGCTTTCCATGCCATTCAAAAATGGAGGTTGCCCTAAAAATACTTTCATGCACCTCTCCTTTCATGTCGCCTCTGAGGGTGGGATTAAAAGTGACTGGACCCCCAGGTAGATTTTGATGCTGCAGCCATCAGCTCAGGATGGAAAATGTCTGCATGTAGAAAATCTGAATTGAATTGAAAAAATGAAAAAGAAAGAAAGAAAGAAAGAAAGAAGGAAAGAAAAAAGCATTTAATGCCCAGTTCTGTTACACATGTTGATAGTATCGCTTCTGATAGTGCCAGATGTCTGTGCGTGCATGTGTTGCTACATTTCGCTACATTAAAACATTTAACACATTGCCTGGTTGTGGGGAAGTACCCTGCCAACAGGCAAGTACGCATGAGCAGATGTACATGATGTAGTTAAAATAGCTGATATGTAGGGATTTTTTAAATTTTCATATGTTGGAACATAAATCAACTGGTAAATTAAAAGCTTTGCCTTATGGCTCAGCTCCCTCTTCACCATGATGGACCGGTACAAACTCCGCTTTACGGAAGAGCCTGCATCGATCCACCTGTCAATCTCCTACTCCATCCTTCCCTCACTCGTGAAGGAGACCTTGAGACACTCCTCCACTCGGGGCAGGACCTCACTCCAGACCCATAGTGTGCATTCCACCCTTTTTCAGCTGAGAAACTTGGACTTGGAAGTACTGATTCTTATCCCGGCTGCTTCAGCTGCAAATTGCTCCAGTGATAGATGGAGGTGCCGGTTTGTGAAGGACAAGGTCATCCACAAAAACAGAGACAAGGTCCTATGGACACCAAACCAGAACTCCTTAATTGGCTCTGCAATACAGAGAAATTTGCAATACAAATTTGTTCACTTATTTTGTCAACAGTTAATGTGCATGTCTGCAAGGGATTTCTCTTTTGTTAGTCTCTAATGGTTGTCACAATTTGTCACATGACACTGGGGTGACTGCTGTAATAGCCAAGGTGTCAGCTTTTTGAAATAGAAGAACACGCATGGTCCCACTCCTGATCAACGGATCAAATAAATGTCTTGTAACCTCGCACTGGAAAAAATCTGCCTAAAGTAAGGATTAAAAACTTTTACAAGACAGACACCCTTTTTATAATGTCTAGTAGTAGTTTAAAGTATTGTATTTGCTGACAGTATGAGATTGTTGTGTGGGCTGAGTTGGGGGCAGGATTGTCTTATGTATGGTTTGTGTATAACATTTAAAATGCAATATAAATATTTTGGGGAAAAAAACAAACACCACCCAATCACAGATAATGTTCACAGGAGACACTAATAAAAACAAAAGTGATAAGGAATAACTCATTAAACTAAAATTCACAAATATTCAACAAACTCATTAAAATTCAAAAATACAAATTTAAAACACGTACAGATTTAACCATTGCAGGTGTATCATCTGTCATTTCCAAATTGTGTAGTGGCCCACACTGTCAGGGTTATCAATAAGGTTTGGACTCAAGCGCAGACTCAGTTTAGTTGTTTTGTTAGAAACAATGTCTAATTAAAAAAAAAATAACAAAAAAACACACACAAAAAACAATGTCCAAAAAGGTCTCTATAAAGTCAAAGAGCAGAAGATAATCCAAAGAGGCTCAGCCAAAAATCCAAAAAAGTCTCTCCGAACACAGGAAGTCAAAAAACGCAGAAGATAATCCAAACAGGTAAATAATCCGGGGACGACCAGGCACTAGACAAACTAGAAGCAGTACCAAGAAAACCTTTTTCTTTTGCCATAGGATCATAGGATCCAGCCGTCTACCTTCCGGGAGGATCTCTCTTCTCTAAAGAAGTCATCAGTCATGGTTTGCTGTATTTAACGGCACACTATGACACGCTGCATCTCACACGCTGTCATTCAGGCCAAAGTGTAACAGGGCAGTATCCATGTACATGACATCAGTCTCATCACAAAAAGCCACAGCAGACTGGAAGGGTTTTATTGAACTGTAGTGCTGTTCAGGGTAGGGGTACATAACTCATGTCTGTGTTGGAATGTTTTGACCTTACAGACTTGTAATATTGAAAGTTACATTTGATTGTTTATTGTTTTATATAATATAAAGTACTTTTATCTTCTATCAACACATCTTATGTGCCTCAAATATTCTGCATTATAAAATTTACTTCAGAAGCTTTAAACAGTAAATTGGTTTACCAGTTGTGAGAGGAATTAAAAATAGCATAAGCCGACTCTCCATAAGCATAAGCCAAATCTGTATATCGTGCATGTTTTACCTGTGCCCAATTTGCATGAGCTATCAGCACTTTTATTTCTGCCAACTGGGCAGAGCATGGTTGTAGGACTGCCACAGTCATTATTGTATTAAACATTTTGGAGTCTTCATTAAATTGGACTAACACGTAGCCAGCTTTGTTTCCCTCATTGGTACAATAGCATGATCCATCCACAAATAAGACACACTGAGCATTAGGCAGTGCTTCTGCTTCCAAGTCTGCTCTAGCTTTTAGGTATTTTTCTACCTCTTTAGTGCATTCATGTGGGGCTCCATCTTCCATGAGCACCACCTATCTGCAGAATTTATTTTGCAGCACATTTCAATAGTCAGCTCTGAAGCCAATAGGATGACATTGTAACCTTCTTTGAACATTCGTTATTTGTAAATTTTGGCTGGTCAGCATTGCTTGTAACGCATGAGAAGTGTACAGGGTCACTGGATGCCCCATTGTTATTTATGATGTTTTCTGAAAAGCAAATGCTGCTGCTGCCAATCCTTTATAGAATGCTGGCATTTCCTTCTCCAAATTTATTTGTCACATTCAAAATCATACACCGTACAATATGTAGTGAAATGCTTGTTATGACTGTCCTATATGGTGGCTGGGAAGTGCAATACAAAAATACATTTTAAGAAAACACAAATACAAGTCTGAAACAAATTTACAAATGACTGCATTGTAATGGAAAGGGAATGTACCAAATGCCGGAAGTGATGACGTGAGTCACTCAGTCTGTTCTGGCTGGAAGAGTTCAAATGTAGCTATTAAAAAATGTTAGGAAACAAATGACTTGTTTTCTAGCTGATATAATAAACGTAAGATGATGAGGCTGTGTATCGTTGTTAGGAATATATTTTCTCACAAAAACTGAATGCAGCCTCACAACTCGAAAGTGAAAGGAAAGACATTCATACTCGTTAACGATCCACAGCCTCCAACCCAAACATTCAATATCAACATGTGTGATTAGTTCAGATATCGCCTTAACGTTGGTTTACTGCTGCAGTCAAAGGCTACAATAATAAATACACCTACAAAAAAGCCCATCACAATATTAAATAAACAGGAAGCCTTCATAAAGAGGACAAAATAGACTTTAATTTCAAACAGTTTTAGCGAGTGTCCCCAGATAACATGGATCCCCGTGTAATCTTGTGACAGTGAAAAAAAACATGAATAGTGTTGTTTTAGGAAGGGACTTTATAACCGTAGATTATGGGGTGTGTTCTTTGGTGGAGAGGTGGATAAACACGTGGATGATGTTAGTGGTTATTTTTAATGCAGAGGCCTGGGTTTGAATCCTGCTGTGCTCATTGTAATTATTTAAAAGTTTATTCATTTATTTTTGCTCTTTTATTTATATTTTTTTGAGACACGACACGTTTCACTTTATTGTACAGCAAAGTGGAGACCAGATTTCACTCTGAACGGGAAGAATCGTCTTCACACATCTGCAGAAGTCAAACAGAAGTAAAAGGTAAATGTCGGCGAAATGGGTGAAGTGTAAACATCTGTAAGCCAGTGTCACCAGTTCAACATAAAAACCAGTTAAGCCAGAACACCGTTATAACAGAGTGAAATCTGGTTCTCCACTTTGCTCTACAATAAAGTGAAACGTGTCATGTCTCAAAAAATATCTTTTGTTATCTTTTGGTATTTGATTTTTTTCTTTAAAGGCTGATATAAAAAAAAATGAAAAAAGAGTGCTTATTTGATTTTTGTTTTAAAATACAAAAAAACAAAACTGAAATACGAGGCATTTTACATTTTGTTGGACTAAAGAGAGTCCATGCAAATGAAAAAAACTTAGATTTTCTTTCTCTACGTTAGCATACCAAATTACAAAATCACTAAGAGGAAAAAATGAAAAAGGGCCCTTTTCTCGTGTCAAAAGACCGGATGTTGTCATTATTTTCTTATTCTTATATTTTTATTTTATATGTATTCATAATTCTCTCGCATTTGGCCAAGCACTCACAACAACGCCAAAACTGACCGTGACCGGCATGGACCAGTACGTTGCGAAATAATAAAAGAGTGTGTCTTAGGGAGGAAGACATGACTACAGAAAAACTTATATTTACGTACGCATATTTCAGGTAAAGTAAATTATGATGAACTCCACATGTTTGTCTTCCTTCCTAAGTAAATTTACTTTACCTGAAATATGCGTACGTAAATATAAGTTTAAGCATGAAACAGATTACTAATGCACAGAGAATGCAGAGCTCGAACAATGTGATCATCACATTATCAGATACCTACCATAAATCTTTGTCTTTTTGGATGATATCTTTGTTTCTGTGAATGGCTCCAGCGAGAGTTTTACCCACAGGAAATCCATCTTTTGCGAGCTTGATGCTTGGCGTGAACAGCTCTCTCCAGGCTAGCCTGCCATGACGCTGATGAGCTAGCTCATATCCTCGAAGTTCCCCAGGAACAGCAATGGAGAGGCCACCTGAAAACAAAAAACTTTAGCAGAGACCTTGCAAATTATTTACATTCACGTTATTCTTACCTCGCTCTATGTGCTTACTTCTTCTAGGTACTTTAGTTTCCTCCCACAGTCCAAAGACATACAAATTAGGCTAATGGACATTTGGACTTTTCATATTGCCCCATGTGTGAGTGTTAGGTTGTGTTTTTTCCTGTGATGGACTGGCAGCCTGATCAGGGAGTACCCCCATCAGTCATACGGCATTTATTTCCGTACAAGTGATTTTCTAATTATTTATCGAAAAACATATTCTAAACCTTTTGATAGTTTAGAATAAGACTTTGGAATTAATTTCTGCCCCGCAATGGCCTGGCAAGCTGTTCAGGGTGTACTCCACTCTTGCCCAGAGTTGGCTGAGATGGGCGCCGGCCTCCCCACGACCCAAATTAGGATTAAACAGCTCAAAAAATTAATAAATGAATTAATTTCTGAAGTGTGTAACAGTCAAGTTGTCTGCATTTCTGATACCCTGGAGGTTAGATGTTTGTAATATTAGGTGTGAGATTTTTTAATTATGTGTGATGATTGGGGAAAACTATATGATGATGATGATGATGATGATGATGATGATGATGATGATTGAGCATCTCAGTAAAATCATCTTAAACCTCATTTCTTTCTATTAAACTTGTGATGCAGCCTGTCTGTTGGCTGGATCTCCTGATCATGAAGATTCAATCTTCAATTGCGTAACTAGTTCATAATTACCTTTCTGGGACAGATCAGTGCTGTTCCCAAACATGTCCTTAGAGGAGTTAAAGGGCGCCGTTTCACGAGCATCAATGGTTTCCACTTTTCCTATTAAAAAAAAAAAAATAGGCAAAAGTCAAAAGTTCAGTAGAAGAAAACAGACTTTGTACAGTAGTGAGAGAGTGAGAGAGAGAGAGAGAGAGAGAGAGAGAGAGAGAGAGAGAAAGAAAGAAAGATACTGTGTGGGGGGTGGGAGACACGATCAGATGGTTCTGTACCGGATTTCTGAAAATCTATTTTGACTTTAGTCTGGTTCTGTGAGACTCACAGCTCACTGTTTTGCAGATCCGCCGATGTTAATGTTTTTGACTTACTAGCACATCCACCTATCATCAATTGATTTTATAATTCATCTAATTAAACAATAATGCCTGCGATGGCCGGGCAAGCTGTTCCTGTTGTTCTCCACCCTCGCCCCGCGACCCTAATTAGGACTAAGTGGTTCAGAAAATGAATGAATGAGTAAACATCATGTGGATGGAAATAAAATTCATGTTACATAATTTGTAGCAAAAACTGTAAAAAAAACTGTAGGAGGAAACTGGAGTACCTGGAGGAAACCCATTCAAGCATACCAACTCCACGAAGAAACACGAAACACTTTTTTCTTCTTGCCGCCCCCTATTTACTGTTAAACTCTAACTTATCCTTTAACAAACACGTTACTGCTCATGTAAGGGAGTGTTGTGTAAGAGGGTGGTTTAGGGACTGCTGTCTCTGTGTGTGTGTGTGTGTGTGTGTGTGTGTGTGTGGGTGTGGGTGTACCTGTATGAGCGTTGTAGATGGTAAGGAAAAGTCCTCCTCCGATCCCCGTACTATGCGCATTCATCAAACCTATACACAACAGTCCGGCGATTGCTCCATCTACTGCAGAACCTCCTTTTAGGAGAATGTCTCTGAAATACACACACACACACACACACACACACACAAACACACACACACACACACACACACACACACACACACACACACAAACACACACACACACAAACACACACACACAAATCTACTACAAGTGTACAATATATTAATTAATTTTTTTAAATGAATTTATTTGATAATCTTTATTAAATATATTTTCGATATTTTTTAATTTGCTTATATTTGATTGATTTTATATAATTGACTTTTATTATGACTATAAATAATCTAGTGTTTATATATATATATATACATGTGTGTGTAATTTACCTTTACTTAAATCTATTTATATTTATTGTGTTTATTTATTTTATTGCCTAATGTAATTAATATTTTGTTGTTTTTTAAATATTTTCTTATTTTGTTAAAAGCTTTATTTTATTATAATTTATTTTTGTGTTTTATCAATTGTTTTATAGTTGTTTTTTTTACAGTAAATCTTGTGTATTAGTTTATTCAAACAAATTTTAATTATTAGGGAAATAATAAAAATAAAATATAGTACAGTAAAATAATAGAGTATAATCCACTCGTTCATCTTCTAAGCCACTGAATACTAATAGGGTGGCGATATAACAATATATATATATAGATGTATATTGTTTCTGGGGGCAGTGGTGGGCCGGTGGTGGGGTCCTGTATTACTGATCCCAAGGTCGGGGGTTCAAGCCCCTGCAGGTTTATTTATTTATTTCATTTCAATTATCAAAAGTGATATTAAAAGACATACAGGTCTATACTACCAACAAAAACCAGAGTGAATATAAACAGACGTTTCCAAATCATCATCATCATTATCATCATCATCACCATCATCATCATCATCACCATCATCACCATCATCATCACCATCATCATCACCATCATCATCACCTTCATCACCATCATCACCATCATCATTATCATCATCATTACCATCATCATCATCATCACCATCATCATCATCATCACCATCATCATCATCATCATCATCACCATCATCATCATCATCACCTTCATCATCATCACCATCTTGGACATTTGCGTGTTCTCCCCGTGCTTGCGTTGGTTTCCTCCTGGTTTTCTGATTTCCTCTGGCAGTACAGAGACATGCACATTAGTCAAACCCATAGTTCCAAATTGCTCCTACATGGTTTTGTGTTGCCCTGTGATGGTCTGGTGAGTTGTTCAGGGTGTACCCTGCCTTCACCCAGCGTCGGCCGTGATAGGCCCCAGCCTCAACATGACCCTGATAGTTAATTGGGTGAGTGACAGAGTGAGTTAGTAAATACACTATAGATTTGAGACGGAGATCCTGACAGTAACCACAATAACGGTGGAAAGATTTACTGGAACTTTATCATGGCTGCGTCTGAAACTCCTAAAGTGGGGTCCAGTCACTGTTGCCCTCCTCTTCCTCCCCAGGTGTTGATAATACAAATCATGAGTGTAAGCAATGCGGTTCTCATGGCCGCCGATCCTGTTCTCACACGTAGCGTCGGGCGTTAAGTGGAAACCTGGCTTTCTGATTGTGCACCATGTTTAGGAAGGAGCAGAATAAGTTCTTATTATAACAGCATTGTGAGGGAGTGAAAAGTAAACAGGATTAGCCGAAACCATGCTAACGAGAGGGATTTGGTTCTGCAGTCGCCGGAGACATCAAACGATTTTCCGCCTTTTTCCGCCGCGGTGTGACGTAAAATCAAAAAGGTGTCTTCAAAGGCAGAATAACAGGAAATTAAATTCACTTCCTTTATTGTGTGTCGGGAGATAATCTGGTCTGGTTACTCAGAGTGTGTGTGTGTGTGAGTGTGTGTTCTTTGTAGCATAATGAATTGAAAGTGCTGCTGGGTAATGAATGATACACAGTGTAACCTTTAGCTTTTATGAGGTCTCAGTGTTCGAGTCGTGTGTTGTTCTTGTGTGTATGAGGTTAAAACGGTCGTGCCAAACGTACAACAGTCGAATCCTTGCGCCTGCACCCAAACATACCCCGGCGCCCCCTTCCCTCCCTCCTCCTCGTCCTCCTCTAGCAGTGCTTTCTAGTTTAAGGGGAACCAAAGCAGAGGTGGCTGTAAAAAGTGCACAACAGGCAACAATTACTCTCCAATGAAGGCGGCGTAATATAAAGAGCTCACTGGGCCTCGGGATGCATAAATCATGCGTATCCTCTGTGTGACCCGCCAGGCTCGGGCTTTGAGCCCGGTGCCTGCTCGTCGTGATGAAAAGCTCCATTTGAAATCCGGTGAACCCCATCACAGTCAGCTTTGACACACACGCACACACACACACACACACACACACACACACACACAAACACTTCATCTGGCTCGGCCCGGATGCCTGACCGCGCTGTACCGACTCCGAGTCAGACTCCTAAATTAAGTAAAAATTCACACCGTAAAACTACATGTGAGCTCATGAGCACGTGTTTACACTTTGTCATTTCCGGGCGATTTGAAACAGCTTATGTGTAGTCTCACGTGCACGTCTTTGAACTGTTGGAGGAAAAGGGAGGACCCCGATAAAACCCATACAAGCATGGGTAAAGCATGGAAACCTTCTTGCTGTGAGACGGACGGGGTAACCACTACGCCAACGCTACGCCATAGCTTTGAATAAGTTTCAGCTAATGATGTAACGGAGTGGGCGTGTCCACTGTCTGACTTTGTTGATATTTCACTTTTGTAGTTTCTGGCTTGGGCGGGACGGTGGTGTGGGGGTAAAAGGTTCTGTATGGAGTTGCACGATGCATGTTCTTTCTGTGCTCGAGTGGGTTTCCTCTGGGTACGCTGGTTTCCTCCTACAGTCCAAGAACATGCACAGTAGGCTAATTGACTGTTTACATTATGATGGGATTGTGAGTGGGAATAGTTGTGTGTGTGTGTGTGTGTGTGTGTGTGTTGGCCCTGTGATGGACCGGCGAGCTGTTTAGGCTGCACCCTGCCCTCGCCCGAGTGTTTTCTGTTACAAACCTCACGTCTGTCTTGTCAGCAATGAAAACCTGGAATAAATTCAGCTCACGCATCACGCATCACGCATCACACATCACACATCACACATCACCGTGTGTGTGCGCTCCTCCAGGAATTCGGCGGAAAGCTATTCTTTTCTGAAACTCCTCAGAAACTATAAACGCAGGTGTTTAGAGGCGAGAACATAAGGAGGTGCAATTACATCCTTGCCGTGGTCTGTTTGGGAAGCCTCCAGGCTCGACTCGACACACACACACACACACACACACACACACACACACACACAGAAACAACAGCTTTAGATATAATTAACTGGTTTATTCAAGCAGTATAGCAGTGTTGCTAATCACTAGCATGGCGCTAACCCTCCTCAAGATTTCCCCTTCAATCCTCCAGACGTCTGTGGTATTCAGAATACTTACGCACACACTTATTTTGATTATTTCGTTTTCCACAAGCTGATCGTCATAAATCATCTGCCGTCCTCTAGGGGGGTGGGGTCTTGAGTCAGAAAGGCGGCGTAGTGGTTAACACGTCCTTCTCACAGCAATATCAGCGATTAGGAACTGGGTTACTGATCATCAGGTCGGGGGTTCAAGCCCCAATACCGCCAAGCTGACACTGTCGGGCCCTTACGCAAGACCCCTTAACCCTCGCCTGCTCCGTTGTCTATCTGTGCTGATGAATGATCTCCAGTGCTGAATCGTAGACTTTAAAATGTAACCTTGGAAATGTAAACATGCTGCAGATCATTATCTCTTCTTTTCCTTTCAGACAACAGTTTATTTCTTTATTTTTGGTTTGTTTAGTCTGTTTGAGGATTTTTTAAAAAACATTTTTATTTTGAATCCAGGCGTGATCGAACAGATAATACGTCGGTTAAAAACTCGCTCAGTCAGTGTAACACGCCCGTGGAGTGCTGAGGAGCGAAGACGCGGCATGTGGGATAACAATCGGCTGCTCTGAGAGATAAGCGCTCGCTCAGACAGATCGGTTACGTCCATTACTTCCCAACACACTGTGACAGTATTTACCTTTGATCCTCTTCTTTACTTTTGATCTCCAGAACCTCCTGAAAGCCCACACACGAATCAGCGTGTCTCCGACGACCTGATGGACCGCGTTCCAGGGTCAATAACTGCAGTGTCTTTCTATAACAACGATACATTTATTTGTTTATTTGTTTGTTTGTTTGTTTACATGATTTACACGTTTCATCACTCACTCATTCGCTGAACCGCGTAATCCTACTATTACAGTCTACAACTCCGCCACTGGGTGAAGGTGGCCACACCGTCACAGAGTAACACACACAACAATTCACTCTCATACGCGCACCTGGGGGCGGTTGAGAACAGCCAATTAGCCTACTGTGCATGTGTTTTGACATTGGGGGAAAACCGAAGTACCCGGAGGAAACCCATGCATGCATGAGGAGAACATGCAAACTCCACACAGAATCGCCCGAGCCTGGGTCTCGAACCCACAGCCCTGTTGCAGTGAGGTGGACCAGCTAACCACTACCCACGATTCCGCACCCTTAACACTCACATCGGGGAGGGACGTCTGGACCTCAATGCTTCGGCTGCTACCCCCGCAACCCGACCCCAAAAATAGCGGACAATGATGATGGTGATGATGGTGATGATGATGATGATAATGATGATGGTGGTGATGATGATGGTGATGATGATGATGGTGATGATGGTGATGATGATGGTGATGATGATGATGATGATAATGATGATGATGATGGTGATGATGATGATGATGATGATGGTGGTGATGATGATGACGACGGTGATGATGATGATGGTGAT
>JBCNYG010000005.1:12632115-12644549 GCA_039654305.1 Porochilus rendahli | reverse complement strand
TGGCCCTGCGATGGCCTGGCGAGCTGTCCAGGGTGTACCCCGCCCTCGCCCGGAGTCGGCTGAGATGGGCGTCAGCCTCCGAGCGACCCTAATTAGGAATAAGCGCTTCAGAAAACGAATGAATGAATGAAAATGAAAAAAAAAAACATATGCAGCTAAAAATGGTACAAATCCCTCCATCCATTATCTGTAGCTCTTATCCATCAGGGTCACGGGCAGCTTGAGCCGATCCCAATCCCAGACTGTTACAGGACGTACACAGACACCAACAGCCTTTCATACTCACATTCACACCTATGGGGGATTGACAGTAGCCACATGACCTAGATTGCACATGTTTGGATTGTAGGAGGAAACCAGAGCACTCCGAGGAAACCCACACAAGGACAATGAGAGCATAGTACCCAGATACGACCTAAGCTGAAGGTCAAACCCACAATCGCATTGCTGTGTCAGCTTGCTTCCATTCTAAACATTTCAAGATTATAGATAGTAGATATAGTATAGAAGAGCAACGTTAGGTAGCAGACACTGGGGGCAACAAAGCTACTTTGTGCTAATGGGTGAAAACGACTCCCCACTTATATATATTTATATCTATATATATAAAACCATAACAATTTCACTGTAGAGGACAGCAGTAAGATGATTGTCTCTGATGAGTCCAATTTTATTTGCTTTTCCCATCACCTGGATGTTTATTAGTTAAACGGAGATCTGCAGACGCCTACAAGCCACAGTGTCTCGCACTTATTTTGAAATTTAGAGCAGGGTGGGGTGCTTTAGCAAGGATGTAATGGGGAAGATTTTTGTTCGTAAAGGGTCCATGAACCAAGTCATGTAGGATATTATGGAAGAAAACATTTCAAACAACTGTTTCTTTCCCAAACTCCGAGGACTGGGACAATGCACCATGTCACACAGCCATGTCAATCAAGGACGGATGGTCACAAGCCAACACGTGAAGCAGAGCTGATTAAATTTTTGCACCAAGAGCGGCATGGGGTCACCCAAAAGCAACGCAAGGACAACATGCCAAGATGGATTAAAGCTGGGATTAAATCTCAGGGTTGTTCCACCAAATACTGAATCCTGAACTCTTACAAAGTTCAGACACTGGTATTGTTTTGTTAAAAATTGGGGTGGGATAGAGGTTAGCATGTCTGTCTGACAGCAGGACGGATCTGGGTTCTGCAAAGGGATTTCTGTACGGATGTTCACCCTGGGCTTGCAGGGGTTTCTTCCGGGTAGGCTGATTTTCTGCCACAGTATAAAAACATGCACACTGGGATAATTTGCTGTTTCCGAATTGCCTCTAAGCGTGAGCGTGAATGTGAAGCTTGTGTATTTATTGGCCCTGCAATGGACCAGTCAGCTGTCCAAGGTCTACATCACTTTTGCCCAGAGTTGGCTGAGATAGGCTCCAGTCTCTCTGCGACCCTAATGGGATTAATGCTGAAAAAATGTAATATAAATTCTGTATAAATGTGGAAACTTTTTTCTCGCACGACTCTGTTGCACACACAGGATTATACTGTATCATGTACTGTATCGTGCAGCAGGGAGTCACGACTCTCTTTCTCCATCCTCATGGAGATGTTGGAGTTCAGAGCGAAGCAGGAGAAACAGACTCAGAAGTTTCCTGTGTAAAAATCGTTACAGTCGAGTCACGGATGGTTTTTTTTTTATTATTATTACTGCAGAGAAAGCAAGTCTCGTGTTTTTCAGTTCTCTCAGAACTAACAGTGCCACGGGGGAGGCCGAACACCTGAGGGGACCAAACACAGCAGACCACAACAGAACACACGTTTCAGGATCGAACAACACAACTGCACGCAGCCTTCCCGAAAAGGAGAAATAGATGTTTTTCTTTCTTTCTGGGCCGATGATAAAGCAAGTCTGCAGGATTACAGTTTCACAAACAACCATAAATCTTCTATAGATAGAAAATAAAGATTAATATCGCGGCATGCACAGCTGTGTTATTTTCCTTTATTCCATGCTGTACTAAGTAAAGAAATAAAAAAGCACTGAAAATCATAATTATTCATTTAGAATGACTTAAAAACAGCCATATGACTTATCTCCCATAGAAAAGGTAATTAAATTAAATAAATACATCAAAGCCAATTAGTATTCAAATACATTTACAATCAAAAAGTGTTATTGTTTTGTTATTTTTGCAGATTCTGCTGCTGTTTCATTAAAGTAACGACAAAGATCTGGAAAGTAGGAAAAGAAAGAAAGAAAGTAAAAAGAAATTGAATAAATGTCAAAATACATACAGGGATATATTGATAGACAGCAAAAAACATCAAGCAAGAAAGACAGAGAGAACAATAATAAAAAAGAGGGAGAAAGGGGAAGGAAATCAAAAATGAGATAAAAAATGAGAAAAAGAAAGAAAAAAGAAAGCAGGGAAGAAAAAAGAAAGGAAATATGAAAGAAAAAGGAAAGAGAAACAAAGAAAAATGAAATAAAAAGAAAGAAAGAAAAAGAAAATCAGAGAAAGAAAAAGAAATATAGAAAAAAATTCTAAGAAAGAAATAAAGAAAAATTGAGAAAAAGTAGAAATGAGTAAGAGAAAAAAGAAAGAAAAAAAACTCAGGGAAAGAAAGAAAGAGAAAGAAAGAAAGAAAAATTAAAGTAAAAATGAGTGAGAGAAGAAAAGGAAAAAACTAGAGAAAGAAAAAAGAAAAAAAAGAAATTTCTGAATGAAATTTAATTGTTTACAATTTATTTAAAAATTTTATTATTTTTACATATTGTTTATTTAGAGGGAAAAAACACAACACATTTTTTCTTTCTTTCCCCCTCAAAACAAACTCTAATTGTAAAGTAAATAAAAAAGTTTTATTGTTTCATTAAAACCATCCACGTCGCCCATCTTCCACACAACTGGGTTCGACTGGTGCACTAACTCTCTCCACTGACACGAACATCTGGCTGTTTATGCAAATCCACTCTGCTGTGTTGTAGCAGGACGTTTTTATGGTTTCCCTCATGCAGCACGATCGTCTCTGAACATCATCAAGGTCGTGTCTCTGAGAGATAATGAGATGAGGCTGCTACGAAACTCCACTGGATGCGAACCATAAATGTAAAGGGTTTTTTTTAAGTGTTGGGGAGATCAGACTATATGGCTATGCAGCAGGGAATTATAATCACATAAGCCCCGAGGAGCACAGCGAGCTGAATGTGTTTAACCAAGTGAGAAATTAGAAGCAGTCAGCTTCGTTGTGGTGTCAAAAGTTTTTGAAAAGCACGAGCCAGATTTGTGACTAGCGCTGCAGTGGTACATCTCATCCCCATTTAGCGTACATCGCACTTCCTCTTCAAGCATCTCAACGAACATCGTGACTAATAATAAAGCTCAAATGACACGTTTCCTAAAAAAAACCAAAAAAACATGTAGAACAACTCCTGGGACACAAAAGAAAGTAAATATCACACCTTTACACTGAGTTCAAATGCGAACAGTGCTCCAGCTATCCATGGCGAGGTGACCAATCTAGCTGTGCTCTCGAAAGCTGTCGGATTTACTGCCGGGGGACGGACTAGCCCAAATATAGTCGTATATATTTCCTACCTACAAGTATGTGTCCTCTCGGTATCTTTTAGTGCTGCCACCCACATCTTGACGAACTGCTGTGCATGCGCAATCAAGTTGCGAACATTGTTGTTCGTCACTTTTGTACAGCTGAGCCCTCAGACACCCACGATTGGCTGTTAATCGCTAAAGGTAACACAGGTATGCATATGCCATGTCTGCCTCTCTTGATAGCTCAGCCAATTAGCTCCCATTCCCACCTGGGATCTCCAGGTTGACAGTCGCACACCTTGTCGAGCCACGATTTAATTTCACAGTTGATGACAGTAGATGATTTTTTTTGGCTTTTCAGGGGTCAACCAGCATTATCCTGTATGTGTAGTGTGCACTTCTGGTGGAATATGTAAGTGCTGGGAAGCTAGTTTGAAAGCCAGGAGGGCGTGGCTTCCATTGATGGAACGTTGTCTCGTTTTGAAAATCAGTGAGACTCAAGTGGCGAAGCAGTTCATCTGATCCATGGCATCTGAAATGCATGCATGGAATACTGAATGTAACTATAGATTTCCCTGGACGTAAAAATATCTGTGAAATGGGAACTACCACGTTAGCATCGCAGCTACAGCCGGTTTGCATGACAGCTACGACATTTGCACCACCAATGCTCACGTTTCTCAGGCACATTCCCTCCACCCGTGTTTTTGTAATAGACTACCAGTGAAATCTGCCGGACGGTGGTCAGTGCAGTCCCAGCATCAGTTCGTATGTCCCACCTGGCTAATTGAGATCTTATCTTAAGTTGATGGGGATTATTCTCTTTTTCCTGTCAGTCACAACAGTACACGGATATCTGTAAGCTCATGCACGGGATTTCCTCCGGGATCAATAACGTATTGATGATTCTGATGATTCTGATGTATGTGGAAGAGGGTAGATAGCACTTTACTCTGTATCATGCGTCCTTCCTGGTTGTTGTAGCTAGCTGTCGTATCATAGTAGAGCTATGGTGGGTGGGAACTTAGCGTCCACTGCTTACTACTGTAATCCTGCTTCTTATGAATGTTTATACTATTGATCTTCACCACCTTTAAACAAGAAGGAAGAATTTCAATTTCAGACAGATGACCTTGAAGTGACCTTGACCAGTTCTAAAACGAATCAGTTCATTCAACTGGTCATGATGATCCTTCCTCATTTGTTTTTGGGATTTCATGCTAACGAGAACCTCGGACTCTTAGAATCGACGACTGGACAACTTGAAAACATAGTGCCACCTAGTGGCTAGAGCAGAATATACAAAAGTACACAAGTTTAGAAATTGCAGTTTGTTGGTCATTAGAGGTAGTTTTGCCGTCGGGCATATCCGTCAGAGTGCACACTAATGAGGCGGGACACTTCTCCAGAAATGCCAGGGAGCCTGATGAAATTCAGACAGAGAAGGGAGTAAAGCGTTATCCATAATTCCTCCGCGATGTTGATGATCCTGGATGAAAAGTCAGAGTGTAATAAACGTGTGTGTGTGTGTGTGTGTGTGTGTGTGTGTGAGATGTCTCTGTATCTGTGTCTTTGTGTGTCTCATGTTCAAATATATGTAGGAACAGTGAAGCAGCCGCTACCAGCCCCAGCAACCATCCTCATGCCTGCTGGTTAATAAAGTGATAGTCGTCTGCATTAATGGAGGAAAATGAAAGAAAAATAATGAAAGAGTATTACTGTATCTGCTCTACATGAAGAAAGAGCAATGTGGTGAGGAGCACGCAAACTTGAGATGGGGGGGGTTCCTGTGAGTGGCCTTAATTATCTGGATGTCATGATGAAATATTCGCCAGCGAGAGCACGCGTTCATCCAATGTGGTTTTTAACGAGTCAGCAGAGCCTCAAGATCCTGAAAGTGGACACCTGTGATTCGGTACCTAGTGTTTGTTTGCGGCGTACAATACGACACGTACATACAAAAACGCTTTAACAGTCTAAAAACGTATAAATATTTCTGTGTGGGGTTTGCATGTTTTCCAGTGCTTGCATGGGTTTCCTCTGGGCATTCGGATTTCCTCCCGCATTCCAAAGACATGAGGTTTAAGCTAATTGGCTGCTCCAAATTGCCCCAGATGCGAGTGTTTGTCTGTGTATTAGCCCTGCAGTGGATTGTGAGCAAGATGTTCAGGGTGTACCTCCACCTTGGCCCAGAGTCAGCTGACATGGGCTCTAGCCTCCAGACCCTAAGTGGTTTGGAATTGATGAATGAATTAGAGGAGCACTCAGAACATAGTATAAAGAACTAAATGGATTATTATAACTCGGCAAAATTATAATGAAATGTCTCCCCCTATTGGGTGTCAGATGAATATTTTGTCTAATGGTATTAAAGATTGGGATTTTTTGGGATTTCAGGATTTTTTTAACATGATCCCATGCAGTGAGTGCCTCTGAAATTTAATTAGTTCTTCCCAGGTCAAGGCTTCACCCCTCCACCACATTTATTAATAATCAGTTAAGTAGTATTTGCATTACCCTGCTAAAAGAAAAAAAAATAATTCGATTAATGCTAGGTAAAAGGCTTTTTTAAATTCCTGTATGTGGACCATGATCCTGACCTGCTCCAGAATGTTACAGGTTGCTGCATGGCTCATATCCCAGCCCTCCACCAAGTTTGGGAAAAATCGGTTCAGTAGTTACATTCATGTCGTTGGCGTGGCACTCGTGGCGTTGGGCAGATGCCCTTATTCAGAGTGACTAACCTTTTAATTTCATTTACACAACTGAGCAAATGAGGCTTAAAGGCTTTTCTTAAGGGCCAGACAGAGGCAGATTGGTGGTACCGGGGCTTGAACCCACAACCTTCTGATCAGAAGCCAAATCAGAACCCAGAGCAGAACCACTGATGTCCTGATCATAACCCAGTACCCTAACCACCACTGTCTCCAGTGTAGTTGTTGCGTACTCGTGCTACCAGACAAACAAACAAACAAACAAACCCCTTCGCAAACCCCACACAGAAACGCCCCAAGCCTGCGCATCGGAACCAAGGCCCTTCTTGCTGTAGGGTGCTAACCACTGCGCCACCTTGCCGCCCCATGCGGTGTATCACATGTCTATAATTACAATGCTTAGAAAAACAGAGTACGTCGTTAGAACCCCAGTCACACACTTCCGCGAGAAACGGGTGGGCGTACACGGGCATGGGGGGGGATGTGTTGGGGGGGGGGGTGTTAAAGGGTGCTAAAGCGTAACTCTGAAATATTTAAGGAGGTGAAGAAGACGAGGCTTTACATGATGACTGTCCTGTCGGGATCAGGAATTGTCCGGAATCTTTTTTTCGTCTCGTTTGTCTTGCGGGTGCATTTGTTTGTGGCTTTCGCACTCCCCGAGAGAGAGATAGAGACACTCGACGCGAGCCTCCGGAGAAACAGATCTTATTAACACAGTGACTGAGTTTCACCAGGGTGGTGTGAGGTTGTTATGGTAACCTCCCTGGGAGATACATCCTAATGTGCTTCCTAAATTTAATTTGCTCAATTGGAATAAAAGAAGGAGAGGACTCTGCTGTCATGGCGATAGCAACTAGTCAAATGTTCAGGCTGTGTGTGTTCATCGGGAAGCCTTTTCATTCCCCTCCATCTCTCCCCTCATTCTGCACACCTTCACTATGTTTTCTGCTCCAACACGCTTAATTTAAGCGATGAAAGGTTTGTTAATGAGCTAATGAGTGCAGTCAGACGTGCTGGAGCTTGAAACGTATTAAAACGTGCAGCAGTTAAACTGCATGAGCGAGCTTCGCAAAAGCAGAGGAATGTTGCAGGGAAACATTTCAGCCCTGTTCGCCGTTAGGGAAGATTCCACTGGGATTGTGATCGGAAGTGTTGGGATGTTGGGAGTTCTGAAGCGACTCCACGAGCGTGTCCTCACGGACTCATGGAAATCCATGGAGCGTCATGATACCCTTGGTACGCCAGACGAAATTGAAACGCGTACGGAACCCGGATAGTGTAGTGCTTAGCGAATCCACCTCAAAGCGAGAAGGTCCTGGGTTCGAGTCCCGGGCTTGGTGAGGGCGTTTCCGTGTAGAGTTTGCATATTCTCCCTGTGATTGGATGGGTTTCCTCCAGAGCTTCCGGTCTCTTCCTACTGTCCAAAGACATGTGCCATGAGGCTAACTAGCTTTTCCGAATTGCCCCTGGGTGTCAGTTTGAGTCTGAATGGTTGTATAATGGTCTGGAACGCTGTTCAGGGTGTAACTCTGCTTTCGCCGGCATTTCAACATTTTGGATCCTATCTCAGCCGACTCTGGGTGTAGGCAGGGTAGCTCGCCAGGCCATCGCAGGGCAACACACACACAACCATTCACACTCACACTTAATGGAGATTTGGAACAGCCAGTTAGCCTACGGTGCATGCTTTTGGACTGTCGGAGGAAACCGGAGTACCCGGAGGAAACCCACGCAAGCACGGGGAGAACATGCACACAGAACTCCACCACAGAAACGCCCGAGCTGGGAATCGAACCCAGGACCTTCTTCCTAACCACTGCGCCACCGTACCGCCCGCCTCCCACGAAAAGTTATTCCTCCAACAATCTCTTTTTTTCCCTTGTCGACATCTCATTACAGAAAACGAAACCATATCAAACACTCGATGTTTTATTTATTCAGCCGTACGAGTCCCTGGGAATGAGATGTTTCTATAGAAACGATAATGTAACGAATAGAAACCTGTGATTGGTGGCGTGACTGCCACGGCTTCTGTTCGAGAAAATGAAAGATGGTCCGACTTGCAGGAGGCCGTTCAGTGCGCTTTCTGTTTATTTAGGTCATTTCATTTCAGCGCCAGTCATCTGTGCAGGGATGAGGTTGGCATCAGTGCCGCCGCCGTCGTCTTAACACGGAATCCACAAAGTGCGTTAGGATTTAATCCTCCCGTGCTCGCATTACAGTGTGTAATTAAATGTCACATGTTGCAGAGGATCATGGGCAGGCAAGTGTGTTGCATGTTTGTCCTCTCGCAGCAGCACTTCTTCTTTAGTTCTACATCACTGTCCCCACACACACACACACACACACACACACGAAGGGGATCATGTCATCATCATAAGGTAAACCCTAGCAAAGGGGATCAGGACCCTGACAGGTAGCGAAGAAGTCTTGCATCACCCAGGAGGGGTTTATTTTATAATAATGACCAGCTTGGTTAAAAAAAATAAATAAATGGGGGCAGCCATGTTTTTTTGTTTCCACCAACTTTCCAGCTCGAGTGCGTGGCACATGAGAACGCCACTCTAATAAATAATTAGAGTGTGTAATGCATTGCGGGGTGTCACAGCAAGAAGGTGGCCCTGTGATGGTCTGGTGAGCTGTCAGGGGTGTGCCCCGCCTTCGCCCAGTGTTGGCTGAGATAGGCTTTACCCTCCCTGCGACCCTGGCAGGATTAAGTGGCTTCAGCAAATGACTAAGGGAAGAGCGAGCGCCGGAGTGGTGGATTCAAGAGCATGTGTTCTATTGTGCCGCCTCCGCAGAGGAGTTTAAACGATAAAACAGGATGAAATAAAATCGCAGGTAGGAAGTGATAGCGTAGGTGGCATCGGCTGTGATGAACAGAGTCCTCGCGTGTTCATAGCACATGCTAACGCACGCAGGGGGCATGCACTGAACCACGTTTTTTTTTCTTCTTCTTCTTTCCGTTTATGTTAATTATAGAGAGGCGCAGGACTACACCCTGAACAGGTCGCCACCCTGTTACACGACGAAGACAGACGCCACCAACCAATCACAGCCACATTCACACCCGTGGGTGATTCAGAGTCGACGGCTGATGTGATCTTTATGCCGGTGGACTGATGGAGGAAACCGGAGCACCAGGAGGAAACCTATGCAAATGCAGGGAAAGACATTCCATGAAGGTCGCAAAGGTTTGAGATTCAAACCCAGAAGTTTATCGCCGTGGGACGACAGTGCTCAGCTCAGGCAGTGTGTGTGCTCTCGATATCCCGCTAACGTACCCGTGCGACACACACCGTTAAACACAGAGCTGGAATAGCTAAACACGTGACATCCGGAACAGCCCCTGAGTTTAAACACGGACTTGCACCAAAAAGTGAGAGATTGCACAGTGAAGGCAGGGTCAACAGGGGGCAGTGTTGTCCCATGATTGAAGGCAGAAGTGTGAAAGCATCCTGTAGGTTGAAGAGAGAAAAGGAGGAGGAGGAGGAGGAGGATGAGGAGGAGGAGGAGGAGAATGTGAAGCGGAACAGCAAGGATTTTGCAAACAGTGCTTTTTTTTTTTCTTCCTAGTTTTTGTGTGGGGTTTCGGTGGAAAATAATATTCACAGCTCAGGATTCATATTAGAATTGAGCTCTGCACACACACACACACACACACACACACACACACACACACACACACACACACACACACTGAGTAACCACACCAGATCAACAAAAGAAACACGCACTCTCTTGCTCATTCGATGAACCTCTGAGTCATACCAGGGTCTTGGGGAGGACAGAGCCTATCTCAGCCGACAAGAAAAGAAGGCTGGGTACACTCTGGACGGCTCGCCAGACCATCACCGAGCAACCCTTACATGCAACCATTCACGTTCACACTCACACCTAGGGGCAAAATGAAACATCCAGTTAGAGCAGTGTGCATGTTTTTGGACTGCGGGAGGAAACCAGACAACCCGGAGGAAACCCAAACAAGCACAGGAAAAACATGCAAACTCAAAATGCCCTCGTTGAGCCTGGCTCTCGAACCCAGGACCCAGGACTTCATGCTGTGAGGCGTTGTTATCGTAGTTAACGGCAGTCTTAAGCTAAATAGCATTTACATTTTTATTCGTTTTAATTGAACAGCCTGGATGAAACCAGTCGGTACCATCCATGCAGTAATTTTATTCAGGATGTACTGTACCGTGGAGTACACCGCCAAGGAGAAAGCCGGCTCTCATTTATAAAACCCGTCCATAAACATCCACGACGCAGCTTATCTGTCCCGGTTACTGCCGAGCATGAATAAAACATGGAGGAATATGAACTTTAGGCTTTGTTTTTACTCCTTCTTCCTCTCCTTCTTCTTCTTTTTTTTCTCCTCACAGTCACCTTTTCTTTCCAAACCTGGCTAGAATAACTAACATGTCGAAGTCAGGCAGTCAGGAGGGGTACGTCTTTGAAGCCGCGTCTCCCGAGCCCGTCGTAAACCGCTTTGAAAGAAACATTAGAAAGGCTTTCATAATTGATTCGGGAAAGCTTTAGCCCCCTAGTGATACCACTCCCTGGATTCCTTTACCAAAGCGAGGTACTTACGCTTCTCCACTGGTCCCGTAGAAATCACGCTTTGCACATGCCCCATATAACCAGGGTCAGGCCCCTCCCATATATGGTAAAGAAGCCATGTACACATTTGTTTTATTAATTTTTTGTAATAATTAAACATTTCTTTAATTAATAAACTAGAAAGGCACTCATGCAGTGCGGGGTACCTCCACCGGGCACCAAGATGATGGTGATGAGCGTTGAATGACTTAAAACAATCTGGGTACGACTGCAGGCTTGTAATATTGTAGCTTGGCATCATTATAATGAAATGTCTCCCCCTAGTGGGCGCTGTGTTTCAAGTCTATTTAATATACCTGGGCCTCTTTAATGAATGTCTGTATATTGACTGTTTATTTTTAGAATAAGCCCTCATATGATGTTTATGCCACTCAAATCAATGCCAATCAGGCACTCTTCCAAATACCAGGTGGGCTTCTGAACAATCCCTCTGAATAGAGCTACAGAAATCCTTACGACTGGTAACTACTGGTAATAAGCTGACATGGGGGCGTAGTGTTTGGAATGTTTGCTTTACAGCAAGAGGGTCAGGGGTTCGAGTCCCGGGCTTGGCGAGGATGTCTCTGTACGAGTTGGCATGATCTCCCCGTGCTTGTCTGGGTTTCCTCCGGGTACTCCGGTTTCCTCCTACAGGTCAAATACATGTGCATAAGGGTAACCGGCTGTTCCAAATTGCCCCAGGTGTGAGTGCAAATGGTTGTGTGTGCTGTCTAGTGCGTACCCTGCCTTCACCCAGAGTCGGCTGAGATAGGATCCAGCCTCCCCGCGGCCCTAATAGTAGGATTAAATATTTGAATGAATTAATATCACCCTTTATTTAATGTGTTTTATTTTGTGTTAGTCATCATGTTGGCCTTTAAAAACCGCTCTTAATAGTGTTATTTACACGCCTAGCAACGTTTCACACACCTCACACGTCTTTTTGCATCATGTCGGGTGTCATTAGGAGCTCATGGCTTTTCACAAGAGCTTACGCACAGTGCATGTCCTGTAGCCTTGTAAACACCAGCTTTAAGTCGTAGCTCAGTAGCAATCTTTATGAATGTAAACTCCTATCAGAACAAAGGAGCTCTGACGTATCCCTGTGAACACGCCATACTGCAAAGTATGAAGATAAACGTCTTGATCCATGTACGATTTTAATAATGTGAGAAGACGTGGAGGTCGCCGGGCGCATCAGGAGCGCTAACTAGAAGTAGCGACAGCCTGATCAATACTGGGTCAGGAGAGGAGCTTCTCCAGCTTCCCTCGGAGAGAAGCATTAGCTACGGTCAGTGCGAGCTCTCGAACACAGCGCCGACAGCTACGAGATGAGCTGCACACAAGATGGATGACAGTCTGGGGTTATTGAGAACTCTGTGTGGAGGGGGGGCGGGGGGGGGGCATTCGACCGTCCGCCAGCCAAGCAGGAGTCATAACAGCATGCCTTGGGAGAATAATTCAAGGTTCTGGATTTGAAATGGTTCAGGATTAAATTCTCCAACCAAGTTGCACAGCAAAAAAAAAAAAAAAAAAAAAAAAAAAAACAGAGCTTGCTGTCTTTTTTACATTTATTTATT
>JBCNYG010000005.1:12101551-12111551 GCA_039654305.1 Porochilus rendahli | reverse complement strand
CTGTCTCTGGACACCTGGGTGATGGATATTTTAGGAACGCGCACTGAGAGACACGAGGAACTGAAGCTGAAAGAAACTCTGCTTTGCACATTCATGAAGCACGACATGTCATCCTCAGATCAGTCTTACTCACTGACTGTAGGTGTCTCGGGCACAGATTTCTCTCTCTCTCTCTCTCTCTCTCTCTCTCAGTCTTTATTTCTCTCTCTTAGTCTCACTCTCTGTCTCTCTCACTTTCTGTCCCTCTTCTTTCTCTCTTCTTCTCTCTCTCCTTCTCTTTCTATCTTTCTCTTTTTCATCTTTCACTTCGCAATCCTCCCGACTTCTTGCCACGTTTAGATTTGTATCTTTGATTCACAGGTTTTGTTTTAATGCACTCATTATAGTTTCTATAGCAACAGCTTTATCACAAGCACTCATCCTTTTTGGAAGGAGTCTCCAGTGTCACTGTCTCCAGTGTTTGTAGAATCAGAGGTAAAGTTGAAACTTTAAATTTTCTGAGATTTTCAGGACACCGGAATCCTGAAACACAAAGAGACCCTGGGGTCGACCCAGAACACGCTGGAGGGACGACATCTCTCGCCTGGTATGGGAACGCCTTGGCGTCCCCCGGAAGAGCTGCAGGAAGTGGCTGGGGAGAGGGACGCCTGGACCTCACTGATTAGGCCACTGCCCCTGTGACCCCGGAACAAGCGGAAGAGGATGAACAGTGATGATGAATTACTTTTGATAATAATTTTTTTTAATTGTAATTGATGATAAATGACTGTGGCATTAAAGAGAAATGAAAGATTTCAGGATGTTCTGTATGAGGGAAATGATCAGTGATGATAAGTAACAGTAACAGCATTGATTAAATCAGCAGTTGCTATGGAAACAATAATCTAAAAAATTTAGTGTTTTAGTATGAATGAGTGAGGGAGTAAAAGAGTGAGTAGCAGAGTAAGAGAGAAAGAGTAAGAGAATAAGAGAGTGTGTGAGGGAGTGTGTGAGTGAATAAGAGAGTGAGTAAAAAAGAGCGTTAGTGAATAAGAGAGCGAGTGAGAGGGTGTGTGATTTAGAGAATGAGTTAAACAGTATGTAAATGAGAGAGTAAGTAAAAGAAAGAAAGTAAATAAGAGAGTGTGTGAGTGAGAGTGTGTGATTTAAAGATTGAGTGAGAGTGTGTGAGTAAGTAGGAGAGTGTGTGAGAGAAAGAGGGAATGAAGAAGTGAGTGAGTGAGTGAGTGAGTGAGTAATTAGGTGAGTGAGTGAGTGAGTGAGTGAGTGAGTGAGTGAGACAGTGAGAGAGTGAGTAATTAGGTGAGTGAGTGAGTAATTAGGTGAGTGAGTGAGTGGGTGAGTGAGTGGGTGAGTAATTAAGTGAGTGAGTGATTAAGTGAGTAAGTGAGTGAGTGAGTGGGTGAGTAATTAAGTGAGTAAGTGAGTGAGTGAGAGAGTGAGAGAGTAAGTGAGTGAGAGAGTGTGTGAATAAGAGAGTGAGTCATTCGAGCTGTAGCACCTGTCTGATACGGAAAATACAAAATTTGCCAGTGAAAATATTTAGAAGTCTCCACCCATCTTCCTCTCTTCTTCTTCTTCATCCCTGTTTCTGGAACATTCCAATCTCTCCTCTTCAACCTGGCTGCGCTCGGAAAACACCATCAGCACTAAACAGAATCATGGAAACAAGCAGAAAGTCATTACACTTGCATGAGCGCCGTCTCCAGCGGACCTCGCTACTGTATTTCATAAGTTTTAATCCGAAGCGAGCCCGAGGCGAGAGCAGGTGCGGGCGTGTGAATATCCCTCCGCCTCATGGCCATGCTGACAATTTCATGAGTATTGACCGTGTTTCATGATTCATTACAGCGAGGCCGGACTCTGTTTACGCCCCGCTCACGTCTTCTTTCTCATTTTTAACTAAAATTGATGCATGGAAATTTCGACGAGCTGTGGCCCGAAGACTTTCTGTCTGTGGCTCGAAAGAGTGAATATGTGAAATACAGCCAGAGAAATGTCTGCCTCCGAGAAACGACAGGACAAACGAGTGTCTCCAGTAGGACGAATAAATTGGTTCTACTCATCATTTCCCACAAAAAGGATGGCTAGTCAAATGAGTGCTAGCCTCACTAAACCAAACTAACATAAACTAGCATCTATGCTAACAGATTTCAAATAAAGATCCAATCTCCAAATTTACACACACAGAAAACGCAACAAGGCTAAAATTAAATTTAAATCGTCATTTCGATTTTAAGCAAACTGGATATTTAATGCTAGCTAGCATTTCGCAGCGCTAGCAAGTCTTGCTGGTAAAGAGTCGACACGGCGGCATGGTGGCGCAGTGGTTAGCATGTCTGCTTCACAGCAAGAAGGTCCTGGGTTCGAGTGCTGGGTTCGGGCGTTTCAGTGTGGAGCATGTTCTCTCCATGCGTGCTTGGGTTTCCTCAGGGTACTCCGGTTTCCTCTCACAGTATTTAAACATGTACAGTAGACTAATTGGCTGTGTGAATGGTTCTTTGCGTGTTGGCCCTGCAATGGCCTGATGAGCTGTTCAGGGTGTACCCTGCCCTCACTTAGAGTTGGCTGTGATGGGCTCCAACCTTCCCACAACCCAATTAGAATGAAGCAGCTTGGAAAATGAAAGATTTTGCGTTTTTAAAGTGTTAGCATCAAGACCAATCTAGCGGATATACTGGAATAGATATTTTTTATTATTATTATTATTAGTATTATTAGTATTATTATTATGTATTTATTGATACATTTAACCCTTTAGAAGGTATAAGACCAAAGTTAGCTCCTGTATTCGCTTATGTTATAGCAGCTACCTTTGTAGTTAACTAAAACAGACTGACAGACATATAGATAGATGGACAGACAGTCAGACAGATGGACAGACAGATCTCTTTTTCATCCCAAAGGGAAATGTATCTATTACAGAAAGTTTTAGCGCTGACTATCACAAAAAAAGCTAACACTGGAGACTCCTTCCATAAAAGTTTAACATGCCTCCTCCCAGAGAACTCCACCACCTCACTGACTCCACATTCCAGTGTGGAGCTGTTACTATGGAAACGAGCATATGGCTCCCCCTCCATCCAATCAGAACCCACGAATGATGCATTTCCGATAAACGATGATTAAAAACGCTCTGCCGCCGACTCGGACTTCTGAACATGACGTTACTCGGCTGAGTCGAGACGCGGTGTGACATTTCTCTCGTGCCAATAGCAATCCCGTCCCGCAGTAATCAGGAGGACAGATCAGGGACGTGAGGGGGTTTAGTGACAGGAAAGTCGATAGCTGTCAGTGCTGAGCATCAGCGAGTCGGACCGCAGCTTTGAACTCCTTCAGCAGGGCTGTCGATACCTTTTTTAGGCAGTGCACTTCCTCTGAAAAACAAGATATGAACTTCAGCAGTATTGCCGCTTCGCTGGTGCTGCATGCATTGACACAGAGAAAGAGTGAGGGAGAGAGAGAGAGAGAGAGAAAGAGAGAGAGAGATGTGCAGCTCAGTATTCATAGCATGCATCTTATTTACACTACAGTGCTGCTGGGTCCTGGATTCTGATTGGTCACAGGGTGTTGATGAATTTTCTATAACAGCAGCTACGACAACAGCAGACATTTAAATTAATTAAATGATTAAATTACTAATTATTTATTCATTAACTTGCTGAAGGGCGGCACGGTGGCGTAGTGGTTAGCACGTCCGCCTCACAGCGTGTGCTTGCGTGTGTTTCCTCCGGTTTCCTCCCACAATTTACCGAACCACATTTTTATCCTAGTAGGGTTGCAGGGAGGCTGAAGCCTTTCTTAGCCAATTCTGGGCGTAAGAGGGCTACACCATCGAGAGCAACACACCCAACCATTCACACTCACAAATTTCAAACAGCCAATTAGCCTAAGGGGCGTGTCTTAAGACTGTGGGAGAAAACCAGCATACTCTAAGAAAACCCAAAGGGGAAAACATACAATCAAATGTTTTGGAAAAAAATTATTCTTAAACTGAGACATAAAAAGCCCTGCGATGGCCTGGCGAGCTGTCCAGGGTGTACTCTGCCCTCGCCCAGAGTCGGCTGAGATGGGCGCCAGCCTCCCTGCAAAAATGACTGACTGAATGAATAAATGAATGAATGAAAGAATGAATGAATGAATAAGACATAAAAAAACCACAAATTTCGTGAAAAGAACCCAACATGGCAACCATGTCATTGTTTTTATTTTAATATTGTTAGAGACGGGTGGTAGTGGCCCAGTGGTGGCCTGGTGGTAGGGTGCTGGATTACTGATCCCAAGGTCGGGGGTTCAAGCCCCACTATCAACTGGTTGTCACTGCTTCCCCCCCAGTGCAGCTAACTGGGTTATGAAAGCATCCGCGTGTTTCTGCCCTGCGATGGCCAGGGTGTCCAGGGTGAACTCTGCCCTCGCATTTTTATTACTTAAAAGGATGAATTAAATTTCTGTATAAAAATCTCGTCTCACTTCGTTTGTCGTGGAGGTTCAGGGTTACGGGATCTGAGAGAGGAAACGCCGCACTGTCCATCAGCGCTCGCACTCGAGAGCTGCAGCACGGAGAGAGACGCCACCGGCCACGTTTGTTAAAAGCCACACCTGTGTGTGTGTGTGTGTGTGTGTGTGTGTGTGTGTGTGTGTGTGTGTGTGTGTGTGTGTGTGTGTGTGAAAAATTGAAGTTGAAAAAGGCTTAAAATGTAAGTCTCTCTCTCTCTCTCTCTCTCTCTCTGTTTGTCTTTCTGTCTCTCTTTGTATCTTTCCCACTCTATCTCTGCATCTGTATTTTTCTTTTTTCCACCTCTCTCTGTGTTTCTGCTTGTCTTTCTATGTCTCTATCCACCTCTCTCTCTTACTCTCTCTCTCTCTCTTTCTTTCTCTCTCTTTCTCTCAGCCTATCTCTCTCTCGCTCTCTCTTCCTCTCTTTCCCCCATCACCCCCTCTCTCCCTCCATTTCAAGCTCGGCTGCACATCAGAGGCTGTGAAAAGGCGCCAGTCGGTGTAATTTAGGCTGCGTGCGTGTCTCTGGGCCGGCCGAGTGAACACGCAGACTCGTTTTATTGTGGCGTACTGCGCGCGTCCTGCGTGTCAGGGGTGATACCGTTTACTTAATAAGAAAGAGAAAGTGTAAGATGAGTTGTTGTTGAGGCTTAAAGACCAGTTGTAATTACTTTGGGGCTGATTAGAATGAATTTTTGTGCACACTGCCGAAATTGCGTTGACCTTTATTATTTTTCCCTCGGCAAACCCGCGAACAGCGCCGGTAAGCGTTTATCGAACGCTGTTGTAATTTCGGCCGTACAGATGCCACTGCTGTTCACGGATCCACAAGAGGCTTTTGTTCAGAGTTTTATTTCTCATTGTGCATGACTGTTTGGGGAAGCAAACCACAACAATTAGCAACTTCGGATGACTCGCTCGTTCGATACGTCCTGCGGTAATTAATGTTGGAACGGCTTAGTCACAGAGCCACTCTGTCTGTAATGAGTCAAAAAGAAACTCTCGTAGAGAGAAAAGAACGAGAACGCCGGCTAACGCATCGCTTTATTACAGGGGGACAGCGAGGTCGTGCGCTAGTGTGTCGTCACAGTGCTAACAGCCATGAGGTTTATTATAGGTTTCATCCTCAGATCACAGATTCAGTTCCTGGTCAATTATATAAATGAGGGCGAGACAGTGGTGGGTCTGAAATGTACTATATATATGAATTATAATATACTGTTTCTAATGCCAGATCGAGAGAAATAAAGAGGGGGGTATAAAGAGGGAGAAGGAAAAAAAGAGATGAAGAAAGAGATGAGGAAGAGGGAGAAAGGGAGAGAGGGAGACAAAGATATATAGAGGGAGAGGGAGATGGGGTGAGAGAGAGAGAAAGCAGGAGAGATACAGAGACAGAGAGAGAGGGGGATTGAGAGAGAGGATGGGAGACTGAGAGAGACAGAGAGACGTATGGAGGGATAGAGATGGAGAAAGGAACAGAGAGATGGAGAGAGAGAAATTGAGAGAGTGAGACAGAGAGATGATGAGTGAGAGAGGGGTAGAAATGGAGAGAGGGGTGGAGAGAGATGGAGGGAGAGAGAGATGGTGTGAGCGAGGGAGAGAGAGGTGGGAGAGAGGGGAGAGCAAGAGAGAGAGGGAAAGAGAAGGAGAGGAGAGAGCAAGAGAAAGAGAGAGAGAGAGAGAAAAAAAAGAGAAGGAGAGCGAGAGAGAGGGAGAGAGAGGGAGAGAGAAGGAGAGGAGAGAGCAAGAGAAAGAGAGAGAGAAAGAAAAAGAGAAGGAGAGGAGAGAGCAAGAGAAAGAGAGAGAGAGAGAAAAAGAGGAGAGCGAGAGAGAGAGGGAGAGAGGTGGAGAGAGAGGAGAGCAAGAGAGAGAGCAAGGAGAGCAAGAGAGAGGGAGAGAGAAGGAGAGGAGAGAGCAAGAGAGAGAGAGAGAGAGAGAGAGAAAAAGAGAAGGAGAGCGAGAGAGAGGGAGAGAGGTGGAGAGAGAGGGGAGAGCAAGGGAGAGAGAGATAGAGAGTGAATGTGGTTTTAAAATTAAATTAGTTTTATTCTCTTAAATGTTTTTATGTTTTTCATCAGTTTAAAGTGAACTTCTAAAATTGAATTATTTTTATTTCTTCGTTTTAATTTTCATCAGTTGAAGTTTATAGATATTTCTATTTTGTGAAAACACTTTCACTTCACCGACGCTTTGCTTTCTCGAAGCCTCTCGCAGGTTTTTATCTCTTTTTCTCTTTTAAAGTGAAATGAAATGAATTCCAGCGTTTTGTTCCGTAGCAGCTTCGCTCTTTGTCCACTTTGTGTCTCTTTTCTCTTTTTTTTCGAATTAGACCTTTACCCGATCGAAAGCCTGGTCTATCCTTGCCTCCTTTCACCTTTTCCTACCGCTTCATTCTGCTTGCGTTTCTCCGTGTCCTTGGTATTGCAGTCGGGTTCTGGGCTTCTCCCTTGAGGTTCTGGTACAAGGTGAGGACGTGACGGAAGAGAACGGGACTCCCGGCATGCCGTTGAGCGCCTGTGTGATCCGGGACGACGGATGCTCAGGCGAGACCATGAACCGGCCTTGATGCGCAGGAGTTTGTCTGTTTTTTAATCAGGGGTTTTCGGAGAACCGTAGGATCTTAAATAAGCCTGAAGTGGAATTTATTCCAGCGGAAGCGAAGGACAATAGAAAGACTTTCTTCTTTCTAGAAGCCTTCACTGGAGGGGTGGAGTGCGGCTCAAGTGACACTCCGGTAGATTTTGGAGATGATCAGGATTGAACTCAGGAGATTTTAAAAGGATTCTTTAACATTGTGAGATGAGAGATGTTTTCAGAGTGTGGTACTACAGAAGGCATACCAGGGGGTGCTGTGTGCTTTCTGTTATTTCTTTCTGGCTTGGCAGTGGTTTGCACTCTTTCAGTGCTTTTCAGTCTGTTTGTTGTTAATTACTTGACACCAAAAGTTATAAATGGATTTAAATGAATTTGTTTGGATGGGTGGAGCACGGCCCAATTAGCGCTTCCCTGGACATGTCCCTGGACATGATGCGGATCATAAACCGGATCTGGGAATGTTTTAAAGGATGCAGATTTCATTGTAATTCGAAGTTTCTTGTTCGGCTCTTTACTTAAAATCTACGCCACTTCCATAAAAAATACAATCGAGCGTCTGGTCAGGATCCAGGTAGCATTCTGGATCAGATCTGATGATTTGATTAAATATAACAGGCTTGTTGGGGGGGGGAAATGGATGATGCAGGAAGGAAAACAAGGAGTTAAATTATCTGCTCTGGGGGAGGTTTGCACTCCCCGAGTGCTACCCATGGCGTTAAGTAATTACGTGAGGTGTTACAATGGATAGAAATTCCCAGTACCCTTTACTGACGGCCTGTAACACTGCGCTACGGCGTTGTCGTTGTGTAATGAACATCCGGTCATTCGGTGCGTGTCCGTACGGCGTGGTGCGAACCAGCTAAATACAATATTCTTAAAGGGTCCCTTTAGAGGTGTTTGTCCCCTGATTACAATCGAGATGTGAAGAAGAAAAAGAACACCTCATTAACACGAACCACACCGGGATGTTTCTTCTGGCGCCCGTCGTATGGAAGTGATAATGTTCCTGTTAACTTATTCCGAACATGAGTAATTCACACCTGTATTAGGATTGTAACATGATCTATACCTGAGTTTATATTCGTTCCGTGATCTATTCATGTCTGCATTTATATTCAGATCTAAACCAGAGGTGGGCGTTTATTTGATTCGATTCGATTTGATTTTATATGGGCTACATGACTCTCTCGTTATAAAGACAGAAAGGAATGAAGCCGCTGGGAAAAACAAGCCTTTATCATCACAGCACAAAATAACACTTTTTAAACAGACGCTGTGTGTTTCATTGCTTTCGCCAGAGAGCTGAGGTTTCAGCCAGTGTTGGGTTTTTAGTTTGTTAGTAAGAAAAAAAGGTAAAGTCTGTAGGGATTTCACCCCCGAGCCTACTGGCCCATCAGGGTGGAGCTTATCCCCGGTTTCCGTATGGTGAAGCAACTGGGAGTTCAACTCCTCCCCAACAAGAAGCTAGTCCGTCACAGGTTACCTTCCCAGCATTTTTTACAGGTACCCATTTATACAGGACAGAGGCACACTAGTGGTTAAGACTGATTTTTTGGAAGTGTAGTATTACAGCAGGCACAGCAGGGGGTGCTGTGTGCGGCCAGGAAGCAGGAGAACCCTAAGTAAGCACCAGAAGAACATGCAAACTCCACGCAGAAAGGCTCTGGTCAGCCGCGAGATTCAAACCCAAACCTTTCGTGCTGTGATGCAACACTGGTAAATTCTTTTTCTTCTTCTTCTTCTTCTTCTATCAGTTGTTTCTCTACATAATTTTCTTTTCAGTGCTCTAATTTTCAGTGCTGCCTTGACTCGCCTGTCATCCATCCCTACGCCAAGACTCAGAGATCGACTGAAGCCCACCTTCATTTAGATCCAAAGTGTTCTACACCTTCAAGGGTTCCTCCTGAGGAACAATTTCGGAACCCTTAAGAGTTGTAGATTTTCTTAAGTTTTAATTCAAAAGAAATTAAACGAAACATTTTAAGATTAAGGCAGAAGAAACCTCCCCCCACAAACCCCTGCCTCCCCCCAACCTCCCCACCCCCGAAGTGAAAGGTGTAATCGTTGAAAGTAAAGGAAATCAGTCGTCCTTTGACATTTTAAAAACCTAGAAGGTGAAATGATGGACGTCACGGCACAGTGGCTGCGGAAGCCGAGGGAGGAACGTGAAATGCCATTGAACACCAGCACTTCAGGTGAGCTAACATGCGGGATGCTAATATCACTGCTTAAATAAAACAATCGAATTAGCCACACGTTCACAACGCTCACGTTCACATAATGTAAATGGATAATGCTTAAAATAGGTTTGAAACTTAAAGGTTTAAAATACCTTAATAATTAATAATTTAATAATAATATGGTAATATTTGCTGAGATCCTAAGTAATTATTAAATAAATAGATGATTGATCTTTTCTTCCTATTCCTGAACCACAGTGATTGTAGTTATCTATTTATTTACATCAAGAACATTGTTTATTAAAAAGTAGTATCAATGCACTTTATTCAGAGTTTGGTGGCCCCGCCCACTCCTCAGTCCACTGATAGGATGGAGAGAGTGAGAGAGAGAGAGAAAGAGGGAGAGCGAGACAGAGAGGATGCCAGATTTGGCTCTTTTTGGATTCTCAGATGGTTATTTAAACATGATAATGATGATGATGATGATAATGATGATGATGATAATGATGATGATAATGATGATGATGATGATAATGATGATGATGATAATGATGACGATGATGACGATGATGATGATGTTAATGATGATGGTGATGGTGATGGTGATGGTGATGATGATGGTGATGATGATGGTGATGATGATGATGATGGTGATGATGATGATAATGATGATGATGATAATGATGATGATAATGATGATGATGATGATAATGATGATGATGATAATG
>JBCNYG010000005.1:12067169-12080989 GCA_039654305.1 Porochilus rendahli | reverse complement strand
TCAGTGTCGGCTGAGACAGGCTCCGGCCTCCCTGAGACCCTAATAGGGGTGAGTGAGTGATGATTAAAGTATTTCATCATTATAAGCATCGATGCTGCGAGTCTTCCACAGCATTTCATCCTTAACTCCCATCTTCAAACCGTTTAAAAAACTGATCTCTGTGTTGCTCAGCCGCTGCTTTTTCCTGCCTTACAGTTAAACGGTTCCATATCTCTCCTCTCTATCAAGAGAAGCTGTTCTCCGGGTACGTATGAAAAAATAACAACCAAAAGGGCTCTTGGGAGACGGAGTTGGAGCATCACAAATATGACTTGAAGCCTCCTTTCACTCTTCAGCTTTTGGAGTGAACCGCTTTTGGTTTTTCAGTCTCTAGGACCCTGTCGCTTATTTGTGACCTCTCAGCAGCAGATAAAACGCTTCCGTGGAGTGAGTAATAAAGCAGAAAAGATACAGCGCCGCAGTCCACAAACACATTTCACTTCCGCTCATCCGTTCTGGACAGGATGCTGTTTATTTAACGTTTTTATTTCCCCCGAAACAAGAAGCACGTCCAGTTATATATTACTGCTGCACCATTATTGTTTAACGTCGGATTGAAATTGCAGTTATGCGCCACATTAACAGAGCCAAAGAGAAAATAAACAGAACATTCCTCTAAAAACATATCCAAATTAAAATAATGCTCCTGTTTATACAAAATTATACCAACAAATAATGTGTAATTGTGGCCGTCATACCGTAGGTTAAGCCTAATGAGCTTAAGGTATGCCACACCCCTTTGATTAGGACTGACAGGAACTTGGCCACACCCCTTTGATTAGGGCAGACACACATGGTCACATCCCTTTTCTAGGAACTTTATTGCAGGTATAAGGGCCATGCTGTCGTCACTAAGACTGGCAGACAGAGAAGCCACGCCTCTTTCAACAGACTTGAAGCTCATCCTTTACTAGGACTAAATAAAAGTGAGTCCAAACTCCTGTACCACAAAATGTAAGCACAAAAATCCACAAAAATAATTGGCAGATACAGAGGCCACGCCTCTTCCACTTGGTCTAACAGGTACTAAGGCCACACCCCTTTCACTAGGGCAGCCTGGTACTAACACCATACCTTAGTATTGAATCCATATGTCCTGGTTACTGTTATGCATTCCAGCTGTTCTCTGTTCGAACCGATGTTGCTCAGTCCGACAGGACTGGAATACCTAGAGGATGTGTATCAGCGCTGTAGTAACAGAACGTGAAGGAGAGACGCATGATTCATTTGCATCGGAACTTAAAACGGATGCTTTCATTACTCAAACGTCTCTGTGATTCCCCACTGAGGCCAGATAACTTTACTGCTGCTTTACTGACAGGAAGTGATTTCTGGGCTAATTAACTGAAAACGTGTAGCGGAAAGAGTCCTGTGGGGGGTTTTTATGTCTCACGATGATTATGACCCTTTAAATCCATTTATTTTGCATAAAATCAAAAGAAAATCACATTGGCTTGTTAGAATTACCAAACAATGAAGGGTATGTGTGGATCAGGCTCATTTTACTTGTCTGTCATTCATACCTACTTGACTGAGACCCAGACACAGAGGCCACGCCTCCTTTACTGTCATTAAAATGAGCACAGAGCCCATGTCATTAAAATGTGCATAGGCCACGCCCCTTTCACTGAAACAGTCATATGGGCCACACCTCCTTTATTAGGACAGAGAGGCACACAGGCCACACCTCCTTCACTGTAACGGTCCCAGAGGCCACATTTTCTTTTATAGGCATAGAGGCGACACCTCCTTCACAACATCTCCTCCATGACAAGCATGCAGGCCACACCTCTTTTACCAAGAGTGACAGGTGCAAACACAGGCCACACCTCTTTCACCTTCACAAGCATGCACCCCACACCTCTTTCTCCACGAGTGACAGGTACATGGGCCACACCTCTTTCACAAGGATTGATAGGCATACAGGCCACACCCCCCACATGATGACAGATATACAAGCCAAACCTACTTCACTAGAATCGACAAGCACATAAGCCACACCTCTTTCACCATGACAGACAAGCAGGACACACCTCCTTCATCAGGACATAGAAGACATGCCTTCCACATGATGACAGGCATACAGGCCACACCTCTTTTACCATGGCAGGAATGCAGGCCACACCCGGACATACAGGCCACACCTCTTTCACTAGAACTGATCAGCCACACCTCTCTTAGAAGCCACACCTTCTTTCATCATGACAGCCATACAGGCCACACCTCTTTCAAAAGGATTGACAGGCATACAGGCCACACCTCTTCTACCATGACAGGCATACAGGCCACACCTCTTTCATACAAATTGACAGGCATACAGGCCACACCTCTTCTACCATGACAGGCATACAGGCCACACCTCCCACATGATGACAGACACACAGGCCACACCTCCTTTACTAGAACCAACAGGCACATTAGCCACACCTCTTTCACCATGACAGGCAGATAGGACACACCTTCTTCACCAGGACTGACAGGCATACAAGTTACACCTCCCACATGACGACAGACTTACAGGCCACACCTTTTTCGTCATGACAGGAATGCACGCCTCCTATGTATTACAGATTTTAAAAAACACAGAGAGAGAAACATTGTTATTGTTCTTTATCACAGCTGCTACATAAAGTTACATGGCAACAAGAAGAAGAACTTTAAATGTAAGAATAATTAGATATAATGTATGACATGTCGTTCTTGAACCAATAAAATATGCTAATTGTTGCCAAACTATGAAAGAATAAAATAAATAAAACACTGGAAATGTTTTTAAAGAAAAATAATCAGCTTCAGGGTACTAACAGTTCCTCCGCTTAATCACGCCGCCCTGTTGTTGATTATTTCCCTGTAACGGAGAGCGTTATTCTTTCCTTCTTGTCTGTTTTCACTCCATGTTAACAAACTGTGGACCATAAACAGCAATTATGTGGCACTTCACACGAAAACACCACTTCAAACACACCTGAGTGACAGAGGCACTCAAAACAACGAGGGGGAAAACAAAAAAAAACGTCAGTATGCGGAAAAGAGTGGCGGACTTTTAATGCGCTTCCCTTCACAAGAGCTGTAATTGTGTCGGGGGAAAAAAACATGTTTCCAGGCCTTGTGTGAGTTTGTGTGTGGGAAGTTTACATAACCTCAAACTACTGCAGTGGTGTATGATCCGTCTCGAAGCGCGGTGGCATTACCGTGTTCCTTATCTCCCATTTTCATAATGGTTGATCAGCGTGGAATTTGGGAGACAGAGTAGAGCAGCAGCGTCGGACAAGTGGAGATAAAAAAAAATAATGCACTGTAGAGAAAGAAAAAGAGAATCGAGGACAAAAAGCGGGGAAATAAAACCCTATTTTAAGAGAAGGACTCAAAGTGGGTTTAGTAATTGCTGCTTGATTCTTCTAGACAATTTCTAGCCTTGCAGGAATTTTGTTCTTAACAGAAGAGACTCCTCTTCTATTTCTTCGCTGTTTGTTCCAAACTTACAAAAAATAAAACAATTCGAGACTTTCTGATTTTGTTCATGTGTCATCTTTTCATGGCCATTGTGTCTAGACTGTAGAAGATATATTCTGTATTCATTATGTATTCATATGCAAATGAGCTCATTATAAATAAACACCAGGGGTGACACGGTGGCGTAGCGGTTAGCACATCTACCTCACAGCAAGAAGGTCCTGGGTTTGAGTCCTGGGCTTGGAAAAGGCATTCCTCTGTGAAATTTGCATGTTCTCCATGTGCTTGTGTGGGTTTCCTCAGGGTAGTCCAGTTTTCTCCAGCAGTCAAAAGACATGCACAGTATTTAAACTAAGTGTTTACTCTTTAGGCTGGTGTGGGGGCATAGTGATTAGCGTGTCCACCTCACAACAAGAAGGCCCTGGTTTGGAGTCCTGGGCTTGTTTGCATGTTCTCCTTGTGCTTGCATGGGTTTCCTCAGGGTACTTCGGTTTCCTCCATAGTCGAAAGACAAACACATTAGGCTAACTAGCTGTTACAAATTACCCCAGGTGTGACTGTGAGTGTGACTGGTTGCGTCTGCTTGTTGGACCTTCATAGCCTGGCAAACTGTTCAGGGTGTACCCCACCTTTGCCCAGTGTTGCCCGAGAGACTCTCCAGCCGCCCAGCGACCCTACTAGGATTAAGCGGTTTGGCAAATGAGAGCACTAGATGGGATGGATATTTTTGATAACCCCTAGGTGTAAGTGTGACAGTGGCTTTGTGTAGGTGTTGCCAAGTGACGGAGTGGCGACCTGTTATGGGTGCACCCCACCTTCACTCAGAGCCGGCTAAGATGGAACTACGTTTTTAGCATGTTGCTAATGTTAAAGCTCATTTAAGGTTTTTTTAATGAAGCATTATTAGTCATTCTGTAAATGTCTGTATTTATACAAACTTTCCTGATCTCAGAGACCATTAATTAGAAGCTATTGTTCATGGTCGTCGCTAGTTTAGCTAGCCAGTGAACGTCAGCACTTTGGGGGTGCACCGAGAAAAAATGGATAAGGTGAGAGAAAAAAAGTGTGTTCTGAATCATAAAATAAAATCCCCAAGTGCTTAATTACGGATATTATTGAAAACTTTTAGAACAATAGGCGAGAGTGTGGATCTGTCCGCTTTTACCAGCACAAAGCTGTGAACGCCGACCTCCCCACAAGACATTTCTCTCACCTGTCACACGTCTCGGCTTTCTCATCAGCAGTCACACGGGGTCACGCATACTTTCCTTGAATACCCTAACACAGGGTCAAAGGTCTGAAGAATCGCAGGGGGAGAAATTAGCTGCATGTTGCAGCCACAGAAGGCAGGTTGTATCTCCCAGTGGAGACGTGATTGCTACGAGCAGAACGTCTGAACCCGTTAAAAACGCGTGTCACTCTCATCGGTTCGGGTCACTCACTTTTCCTAGACAGCTGTCAGAATGTCTTAATTGGTCTCATGTTGACTGTATAATGTTCTTGTGCCCTTGGCAGGGAGCTTCTTTTCCCTTAATCAGTCATCGTAAACGTAAACGGGGAAAGAACAGACGAAGGAATGATAATCGGTTTTCTCCCACAGTGATGTAGGATCCTGGATTCTGATTGGCCAGGAAGTGTTTGGTTTTTTTTTATTATCGCAATTCGTGAACAGGAGTGTATGTATACATATTACAAAGCTTATTTGAATGCTTGATTTTGATTGGTCATTTACGATATTTAGTGGACTGTTACTACAGGCCATCAACAAGTACAGCACACCATAGCTTTACACCACAGAGTGTGATTTTTCTTTACAAAACATGTCATTAAATATAGTGCACCACCGATGATTACAACACACCACCGCTAAAAACAAGGCAGCATCGCTATGTATAACACACCGTCAGTATGTACAATGCACAATTGCTAAATACAAAACACTGCTATTTTACTTTACAACACATCCTTGGTTAGTGCAATGCGGCATCACTATGTACAATGGACCGTTGCTAAGTAAAACAAACCAATATATTTCTTTACAGCACACCATTGGTAAGTACAATAAATCATTGCTAAATACAAAACACCATCACTAATACTACATACCATCACTAAGAACAATGCACCACTAATATGTACAATGCACCATGGCTAAGTACAATGCACCATCGATATGTACAATGCACCATCGCAAAGAACAATGCACCATCGCTAAGTACAATGCATCTCTGATATGTACAAAGCACCATCGCTAAGTACAATGCACTATCGCTAAGAACAATGCACCATCGCTAAGAACAATGCACCATCGCTAAGAACAATGCACCATCACTAAGAACAATGCACCATCGCTAAGTACAATGCACCATCGCTAAGAACAATGCACCATCGCTAAGAACAATGCACCATCGCTAAGAACAATGCACCATCGCTAAGTACAATGCACTATCGCTAAGAACAATGCACCATCACTAAGAACAATGCACCATCGCTAAGTACAATGCACCATCGCTAAGCACAATGCACCATCGCTAAGTACAATGCACCATTGCTAAGAACAATGCATCATCGCTAAGAACAATGCACCATCGCAAAGAACAATGCACCATTGCTAAGAACAATGCATCATCGCTAAGAACAATGCACCACTGATATGTACAATGCATTATCGATAAGTACAATGCACCATCGCTAATAATAAAATATGATACCAAGGCATTTATTCTTCAATTTTACTTTTAGTTCATTATAAAACCTATAAAGGACCTTATTTAGTAAAATTAGGATATATAATAAGTTGTGGCCATTTTAAGAGCAGTTATCAATATAAAGTAAAATATCCTTGCGCTAAAAGTGTTTTTATGGAAATGTTTAAGTCAGTTCTGGCGGGTGAAATGTCCGCTCCTCACATGTCCTCGTATGTTTATACAGTACAAGACTTCTTAATGTTAACTTTCTGCAGTTTCACACAGACATCACAGATCCACCCCCACACTGCCGAATCCAGCCCATGATGAAATCGAATGAAAACTGTTTTTCATCTAAGACACACCAAAAGTTTATTAGACCAAATGTAGAGATGAGTTTTGGTGCAAGGGGTGTGTGAGGGGGGGGGAGGTGTAATCTGCGATGAGGTGGAAGTGAGAGAAAGTATTTCCAGGTATGACGGAAGCATGTTCCCGTCGTAGATCTGTCGCGTGATCATGGCTTCCAGCAGGAGCTTGGAAGTGTGACTGGAAGACGACTTGCTGAAAGACCATCTGTGAGCATTTGTTGCTCGGTGTTTGTTTCCTCCTTATGTTCCTTCCTGATGGTAGACACTGTATTATTGCCCAGAAACATTCTTGGCACGGGAAATTTGTTTGTAACAAACCCATGAATCAGTGTCAGAGAACTTAAGTGTTCTAAACATCATTGGATCCCGCAACAAGACTAAACTCACCGTCGTAAATCTGCAATTCAGAAATTACTTTTAATGTGCGTAAATAATTACCTGTTAGAGTGAACAGCCCCTAAAGTTTTTATTCTATCAGAAGGTTCTGCACTGTGTACTGTAGCAGTCTGGATGCTAAGCACTTCTAGTACCTAGCTAGCTAACTAGCTAAAGATTGAAAACCATGTTAGCAACGCTTCCAATAGCTAACGTTACCATCAAGCTAACATCTCCCACGTTGTCTTCGCCATTCCCGCTAGCTTTATAAACTGAGCTTACTTGCTTTGTAGCATACAGAAGCTAGCATTAATTAGCGAGTGCTTGTTGGAATGCTATTTCTCTATGAATGATAGATGGAGATTTGTCATTCATTCATTCATTTATTTTCTAAGCTGCTTAATCCTAATTAGTGTTGCTGGGACTTTCGGCAAAGACGGGGTGCACCCTGGACAGCATGCCAGGCCATCCCAGGGCCAACTCACATACAACCATTCACGCTCACAATCACACCTACAGGTGATTTGGGCACTTCTGTGGTTGTATTTAAAATCTGGGAGCTACTTTGAAATCAGGGAGGGTGTGGCTTCTATTCCTTTAATTCCTGGTCGTGCTGAAATTTGCCGGATTACTTCAACGGTGTTGTTTTTTTACCCAGCGTGAAATTTCCTCCGCCCATATTTGCAACAGACTGCCATCAAAATCCACTAGAAAGGGCACAATAGTCCCAGCCACAGTTCTTGTGTATCAACTATATAAGACGTCAGTGCTAGACATTCTTCTGTTGACTGAGTTTGTTTCGTTTTAAAACGAGGAAAAGTACACGTTTCGATGTCACGTCGTGATTTATGAATGAAAGGACCCACTAGAAGAGACGCTTCCCACTCTCCCCATGGCGAGACTCATTATCTCCCTTGCAATTACAGAACATAATGTAAGAGTGTGGAGAATCTCAGAGAGAATCTAGTTTGTAAAAAGGCCTTTAATGAACATTAGCTACTCTAACATGACTCTTTCAGTGGAAAAGATAAAAAGGAAGGGGGGGGGGGGCAGGGTGTCTTCTTGGCTGTGTTTAAAATGTGGTTAGAAAAAGAGTGAAATTAAAAGCAAGGACGGAACTCGTTGAAGGCAGTCCCTTCGGATCCAAGCTCTTGACATCGCGGCGCCTCCCGCTGATGAGATCTGAGCTCCCCGATCAACACCGCGCTTCAGTTAATCAGACTTTGATGGCTTTGCTGAACAGCAGGTTGAGAAAAAGAAATATGTGGCGTGTGTAACGTTTGAGTTGATGCGCGCTGGAATCTGGACGTGTTTTTAATTGAGTACAGTCTTTATTGAAGCGGTTTCACTGGAGCTAGTTTCATTCATTTTTTTAAAATTATTTTTCCTTTAAATGTTTAGGTAGGGTACAAATGCGCTTTTGTTTGCATGGCATCTCATTATCCAAATAACCAGTGGAAAAAAAATCCATGAGCATTTCATCCATGAACGCCAGTATGAGAATCAGAGCAAGCGTTCACACAACAAGAGTGAAATCATTTCAGTTTATTTATCGGGTGAAAATCTGCGTTTTATATCATCAATAACAGAAATAGCAAGAACATTCAGAGAGTGCAAACCTTCACCAAGCTCAGCAATAAACCATTTCAACTATGATGTCAAAAATTAACTTAAGAGTCCTTTAAAAAATTCCCAGAAATACCAGACTTTGATCCAGATCATCTACAAATTGTACTTATCGAGTGTTATGTGAGGCAGACATGCTAACCACTACACCGCCTTGGAGGATGTTGTATTTTTATTCATTTATTAATTTTCTAAGCCATTTAATCCTAATTAGGGTTGCGGGAAGGCTGGCGCCCATCTCAGCCGACTCAGCCGCCTTTGATAACCCAGTTAGCCGCACTGGGGGACAGCAGTGACAACCCCGTGACAGTGGGGCTTGCACCTTGCCCCTGACCTTGGGATCAGTAATCAGGATGTTGTATACTGTGATCCAAATTTGGTCTTCTCTTTTCTTTTCAGGGAGGTGTTGTGTTTTTATTCCTAAGATGGAGATGCACCTGGAGAACAATGGGAGAACAACATTGCGATGATGAACATTTCAAACTGGGTCCAATCAGTCACAAAAAGGCTTCATTATTTCATTCTGATTTTGAATATCATCTAATTTGAAAACATGACATTAAACGGCTGCATGAAATTAATTCCCCTTTTATTTTATTATTTAATCCAGGAACGTCACCCTAATTTTATCTCGTTACTATGCAATTCATTTAGAGAGAAAAATTAAACAGTGAAATCACTGCGCTTTCTTGTTTTTAATGCCTCTTTTTAAAAGAGAGGATTTCTTTAAAGCCTTGTTGAATATTCAGCCCAAGGCTGAGCCTGTAAAAAAAGGGGGCGTTCTCCTGCGGTGCTGTAATTGTTCTTTAAGTCTCGTGGTGCATCATTAATTAATGCAAAATCGGAGCTTTCTGTCACCAAAAAAACCCAGGCTGCAAATCTCTTTAATAACACTCCATACGGCCCCTAATGACTTACAGAGAGGACAATGAAGTCCTGGTGTTGAACCCGAGCCAGCTCAGACATAACGTGAAAATAATGTGCCATACAACGTTGATTAAACCTTCACGTCTCTTCTTTTACAGGTGTTCGGCTCATTTATCCACTTACTGAACCGTTTAATCCTACTAAGGTTGTAAGGAGGCTGGGGCCTAACTCAGGGGGTCCCCTCTAAACAGCTTGCCAGTCCACTGCAGGGCCAATAGACACACCCCAACCATTCGCAGTCACACTCACGCCCTCACGGAAATCAAGATTATCCAATTTGCTTAATGTGCATGTCTTTGGACTGTTGGATGAAACCGAAGTACCCAAAGGAGCAAGCACAGGGAAAACATGCAAACACCCTCGCCGAGCCCAGCACTCGAACCCAGGACCTTCATGCTGTGCTAACCACTGCGCAACCATGCAGCCTGCACGGGTCATACACTGTATATTTTTGGGTCTGACAATATCCAGTGTAATATTATAAATATTGAAGCACCGTTTAACCTGGATAGGGTGGCTGGAGTATTTTAATAACTGGCATGTTGTGATTTTTGAAGTTTTGTTTTGATTTTAAGCAAAATTAGCATGAGTTATTAGCATGGGTGGATGTATGGATTAAAACTGTGCATCGGATGTAATGACAAAATCAAGCGCTCTGTCAGGGAACGTATTAAGAGGAGCATGAATCATGTGATGTAATGCAGTGAAATATTTTTTAATGTGACTAAATAAATTAAAAAAATTAATAAACGTCTAAATTAGCTGGATTATTTTGAGAGTGTGAGCTATTCTTGGCAGCGGAATATCCTTCAGATCCAGTGAGATACCTACCAGGCCAAGGTGCTTACTGCTAATAAATCAATGAACTATTGCTGTAAGTAATAACAAAATAAGAATGGGTGCTCAGGTTGTTGTCCCACAATCTCCCCATATCCATGTGTTTTCCTCTGGGTTTTTCAGTTTCCTCCCCAACATGATGGTGGACCGAGAAAGGCAAATTGCCCCTAAATCTGAATGTGTTGGTGTTGCTGCATCACACCAGACTTGAGATAGTCTTCAGATCCATAACCAGGATAAATTCTTTACAGATGGTGCCAAGAGTTACTATTTAACCTAGTTTTAATTACGTTAAACCTAGTTAATTAAGTTTTAATGGAAAATCCTCTGAGTTTTAAAACATGTGTGGCATCCCACAAGGTTCTCCATTAGGCAACCTATATATTTTTTATTTCATTTTTATACATTTTCTTAAACGTTTAATCTTAAGTTTTAAACATTTTAAAGTATATTTTATTATGCCATTGGATCACTGCATTCACTGAGTCCATGGATACCATGGTTTCATTTACTTTTGAACATGAGAGTAAAAAGAGAATCACTTGGTTTAAATGTTTGGATATGGTAATTTAATGTTTCAATTGTATTTGATGCTTGCATGGTTCGTTTATTATTAAGAGTGACTCTTACACATGACTCATTTACTTTCGCATGTGGATCGGACACGTAATTCATTTATTTGTGACTCTTTTAGGCATGATTCATTTTTTACACAGTGCACACATGTTCTTTTTTGTTATTATTTATTTATTTTTTACACTTTACTGATTTATTTTTATACACACAAAAATATTTTTGAAAGATTCAAATGCGAGAGTTTTAAAGGAGAAACTACAGATAGAAAGAGAAAGTTGGATAAAAAATCATGAGAGAGAGAGAAACAGACAGAAAGGGAGTGAAGGGAGGACAGAAAGAAGGACTGTAAGATAGAGTAAAAGAAAAGAAAGGGGGAAACAAAGAGAGAGAATGGGAGAAAGAGTATGAAGAGGAGGGCAGAGAAAGAAAGACAGAAAGATGGACAGAGTGAAAGGGAATCAGAGAGGACGGAGAAGTGCATATGAGAGATAGAGAGAGAGTGTGAGAGAAAGAGAGAGCGAGAAAGTGTTAGTGTGTGTGTGTGTAAGAGAGATAGAGAAAGAGAGATAGAGAAAGAGTGTGAGAGAAAGAGAGAGCGAGAAAGTGTTAGCGTGTGTGTGTGTGTGTGTAAAAGAGAGAGAGAGATAGAGAAAGAGTGCGAGAGAAAGAGAGCGAGAAAGTGTTAATGTGTGTGTGTGTGTGTGGGTGTGTGTGTGTGTACGAGAGAGAGAGAGAGAGAGAGAGAGAGAGAGAGAGAGAGAGAAAGGTCCTGTTGTTATTTTGGCATGAGAAAGCTGGGCACTGTGGGGAGTCTCACTGACAGATTGACAAGAAAGAAGTGAGCGAGGGAGTGAGAGAGGACGGCAGCTTGATAACAGCCTTTTTGTGCCGGAGTGCAAAGCGAGCATCAGGCAGGAACTGTCAGGAAGAGAGAGCGAGAGAGAGAGAGAGAGAGAGAGAGAGAGAGAGAGAGAGAACGTGGGTGGTGAGGTGAGGTGGTACTGAAGAAGAATCACAGACATGTGAGAGATGGAGATGGGCTCTCTCGGGACGAGGAGTTCCTGTTCAGGTACTCGTAGGTGGAGAACAGTAGGAGAACACAGACTCTCTGAAACCCCTCTCACCCTCTTCCTGTGTCCTGTTTTCAAAAAAAAGCCTCGGGCTACGCATGCAGGAGTGTAACGGCTCAATGTATCAGCTTATCAGTGTGCGCTGGCGTCTGGGGCGCATGGGGGTCAGGAGAGGGCAGGTGCTGTCGATGCCGGGGTTAAACCACACTAAGCTGTGTCAATATTCTGGTCCAGTGCACCATCTCAGGCAATGTAATGCTACAGACGTCAATAAAACATTGGCTTTCTCCCTTTCTCTACTGAGTTACAGCTTTACATAAGAAACACTTCATCATCATCATCATCATCTTCTTCTGCTTACCCGGGTCGCGGAGGCAGCAGTCTAAGCAGGGATGCCCAGACTTCCTTTACCTCAGACACCTTCTCCAGCTCTTCCGGGGAGACCCCAAGGCGTTCCCAGCCCAGCCGAGAGACAAAGTCTCTCCAGCGTGTCCTATGTCTTCCAAGGGTTCTCCTCCTGGTGAGACATGTCTGGAACACCTCCCTAGGGCGGCATCCAGGGGGCATCTGATAGAGATGCCCAAGCCACCTCAGATGACTCCTCTCGATGCGGAGGAGCAGCGGCTCTACTCTGAGTTCCTCCTGAGTGACTGAGCTTCTCACCCTATCTCTAAGGGGAGCGCCCAGCCACCCTGCAGAGGAAACTCATTTCGGCCACTTGTATCCACGGTCTTGTCCTTTCGGTCATTACCCAAAGTTCATGACCATAGATGAGGGTAGGAATGCAAATCGACCGGTAAATCGAGAGCTTAGCCTTTTGACTCAGCTCCCTCTTTACCACAACAGTTCGGTACATTGACCGCATAACTGCGGACGCTACACCAATCTGCCTGTCAATCTCGCACTCCATCTTGCCCCTGGCTGCACCTAAAAATCCTGTCCATAAAAATTATGAACAGGACCGGTGACAAAGGGCAGCCCTGCCGAAGTCCAACATGCACTGAGAAAAGGTCTGACTTACTGCTCGCAATGCGAACCAAGCTCCTGCTCCTGTCGTACAGAGACCAAACAGCCCTTAGGAAAGGGCCCCGGACTCCATACTCATGAAGCACCCTCCACAGAAAACCATGAGGGACACGGTCGAATGCCTTCTCCAGATCCACAAAGCACATGTGGACTGGTTGGGCAAACTCCCATCCACCCTCAAGCACCCTGTCATCCAGAGACTTGAAGTACTCAGGGCGGATCTCATCCACCCCCGGCGCCCTGCCACCGAGGAGCTTATGAACTACTTCAGTGACTTCGGCTCGGGTGATGGAAGATTCCACCTCTGAGTCCTCAGCCTCCGCTTCCTCAGTGGAAGGCATGTTGGTGGGATTGAGGAGATCCTTAAAGTATTCCTTCCACCATCCGACAATATCCCCAGTTGAGGTTAACAGCCTCCCACCTTCACTGTAAACAGTGTTGGCAGAGTACTGCTTTCCCCTTCTGAGGCGCCGGACAGTTTACCAGAATTTCTTCAAGGCCAACCGATAGTCCTTCTCCATGGCCCCACCGAACTCCTCCCAGACCCGAGTTTTTGCCTTCCGGACCGCCCGTGCTGTCGCTTGCTTGGCCTGCCGGTACCCGCCAACGGCTTTAGGAATCCCACCAGACAACATGGCATGTTAGGACTCCTTTTTCAGCCTGACAGCATAACTTACTTCCGGTGTCCATCACCGGGTTCGGGGGTTGCCGCCACGACAGGCACCAGAGACCTTGCGTCCACAACTTGGGGCCACCGCATTGACAATGGAGGCAGAGAACATGGTCCACTCGGACTCAATGTCTCCAGCCTCCCTCGGAATCTGGGAGAAGCTCTC
>JBCNYG010000005.1:11930963-11943945 GCA_039654305.1 Porochilus rendahli | reverse complement strand
AGAGAGGGGAAGAGAGAGAGGGAGAGGGAGAGAGGGGGGGAGGGAAGGAGAGAGAGGGAGAGGGGGGGAGACAGAGAGGGGAGGGAGGGAGGGAGGAAGAGAGAGAAGGAGGGAGAGAGAGAAAGAGAAATAAGTAGAATAAGCAAGAGTGGGATTGGCACAAGTATCTTTAAATGCTTTTAGTGTGTTCTTTGATTTTTCTTCTCTTTTTATGGTGTCGTTTTTTCTAAAATGAAGAAGACATGAGGAGAACCAGCGATGCCTTGCGCTATGCCTTGGGTGAGCGTGAAGGGCCCAACATCCTCCAGCAGTGCTGATTGGAAGCGTTAGTAACACATTTTGTGAAAAAGACATTTTGGTGGAGACAGAATGTGTCTGATCAGATGGTGGCTGGCTTCAGGAAGCACTTGGTACATTTAAATCTGGAAACACTTGGTACTTCAATAAATGTTTTCTTGTTGACGTACAACATCTATTTAAAACAAAGTCCACCGGTAATCGGTGTAAAGATTTTTAAAATCGTTTCTCTACTTTAGTTTACTCACAGCATTATATAAATATAAATATAAATTATATATAATCATTATATTAATGAGTTTTATCATAATTTGCCCTCATTAGAGTCACTGCTTAATAATAAGAATAATATCAGTTTGTGGTGTGATGTTTCATTTCACCACCGGAGGGCGCTCTAAGACTTTAAACGTGCGTGAACGGAAGCGGAAGTTATTCCATGTCTCCGTTTTGTGAACGTCATACAGGAAGTGTTGGAGTCTCTGGTACTTTTTAAATCCCGGGTTGTTTGTGTTGAAACAAAAACTAATTATGTTACTAAACTGGAATTTCACAAGTTTAATTAACATTAAAATAGATCACGTTTCATTTCATTCATAAAGATTTAAATATGACATAAAAAGTCGTACAAATCGGCTGCTGTTAGCATGTAGCTATCCTGTAGCTTTCACCTTTCTCTCATTGTATTTATATAAGGTACTAAATAAGCTCCTTTTTCTCCGAATGTACCTAGTGTTTTATTTGTTTGTGTTTTCAAGATAAAGTTTTGTAAGTAGTTCTTGTTTACATTTATACTTTTTCAACTTTTGCTTCATCTCCACCATAATGTTGTTTTCTGTTGTGTTTGTTTTGTACGGAGCCCCTAAAGGGACATAAAAAAAATCGAATAAGTAAATAAAATGAAGAGTACCTCGTGAGCACCGGAAAGTATCTTGCGCACCCCTCCCAATCCCCGTAGTTTTGTGCAAACACAAGAGGTTCTGCAATGATTTGGATCGAATTTAATTTTCAATAGTTTGCGACACAAGTAAGAAACCATTAACATTTGGAGGTGATCCATGCATTTTTACATGGACTCATGTTTAAAATTAAAAAAAAGAAAAGAAAAATCCTGGAAAATGATTTCAAATTTAGCAGGCAGTGCATCAGACGCCCACTAGGGGGAGACATTTCATTATCTCCATGCCAAGTTATAAAAACCTCTTGTCTTAGCCAGATTTTTCAGGTTAATCAGTGCACTTGTCAACAAACTCGAGCTGTGCCTGTACCCTTTTAAAGTGTGATGATGACGATGACGCCGGCAGTGTGGGAGTGGCCATCGTTTTAAACATTCAAGCACTTTGAAATATTATTTTTATTTTTCTAATGTTTTTATCAAGAAGGTACTGAGAAGTCACACTTCCTTTTTTCAGCTCAGGATTTTGAAATGTCTCTTGTGTGGTGTCAATGACCTTTCGATCCTAATTCCCCGCCCACCTCCCTCATGTTCTTATGAAACCTTTCGGCCTCATCATAAAGATACAATGATTGTATGCTTTCGCCTTAATCTCTCTACTGAAGTGACCAAGAGGATCAGGACGGCTTAAAAACATTTCTGATGAAATCTCATGTAATAATAATAATAATAATAATAATTTTTATTATTAGTATTAGAAGAGATTCCATCAGAAATGTATTCTTATTCTTATTATTATAGAAACGTCTGATCAATAGGCAAAAGAAAAATACTTTTTAGTGAACAGCGCTGAACTGACTGATCATCCAAGACATTTGATTTACTTCTTTAGGGCTGTAATGCTAATGTTGCTAACAAATAATGTACGACTATTGCGACTAGCATGATTTTAGTGTAATTGGTTGTCAGGTTCATGGGGGGGGGGCGTGGCTTAACGGTTGAAGTACAAGCTCAGTGTTAGAAGTGATGGATGAATTTTGTATGTAATTATTTTAAAATGGACACCAAACATGTCTTATCTGATCAGGTGAATTTGGGGTAAGAAGGACTTTGTGGAGGCGATACAGTGTTTAATTTATTTTTCCTGAACTGTTCCTTTATATGGTTTGCTGTTTTAATCCTCACTGGAGCTCGTCGGCTTATTATGAAGAAAGAACGAAGACAAAATCTGATTTCAGTAATCTGCTTGGAGATTTACAAATGGACAACTGAATTTACTTATTTTTATTTTATTTTTAAAGCCATGTGTCCTCTTAGAAAACAACCACCATCTGTCTGTGGTGCTGTTAATGCAGTGTATATATATATAAAACTAATCACTGTGTTGATCTACAATCAAAATAAAAATATCTACTGTCCCTGTAATTTTAAATGCACTCGTACTGAAAAGCAATCCAACAATACCATTCGCATTAAATATATATTTTTAAATAATTTTTGTTTGTTTTTTTTTATTTGTGGCAATTTGGAACAGTCAGTTCGCCTACGGTGCAGGTCTTTGGACTGTCGGATGAAACCGAAGAACCTGGAGGAAACCCACACAAGCACTTTGAGGACATATAACCTTCACACAGGAACGGCTTCACTGAGCCCGGGACTTGAACCCAGGACCTTCTTGCAGTGAGACGGAGTGCTAACCACCACCCTGTTTCGGGTTATGATATATGTAAACATTTTTACAAATAATCTGATATCCTGACGTTATAATCTAAAATCATGTGGTTTAACTTTTATTTGTTTATTTTTTGCAGCCAGTGAAGGTCAATACATCAGTTTTACAGTAAATGTGGAGAAAACGATTCATAAAAACCTCCAGGAGTTTAATTGACTACAAACCAAATAATCTATGAAGGAATTAGAAACTGAGAGGAGAGAGAAACAGTGAGAGGAAAAGAGAGAAGAAAGAGACAGTGATAGAAAGAGAGGAAAAAAGAATGGGAGAAAGAGAGAGAGAGAGGAAGAGAAAGAGTGTAATGAGCTGCGAGTCCATCATAATCGTCCTCCTTCCGTCCGCCCCTCGTTCGGAGCTTTACCCGGAGGTACGAGATGATCTGGTGGTCCTCTAGAAGCTCTCGAGTCTCACATCCCCGAGCCCATGCAGGACGAAACTCAAACCGTTTAGCTGTAATGGTTGTCCGGGGTGTCTTCGCCCCCGCGTAAAGCCTGCTGTGTTTTCTGGTCCTCTCCGGTAAGCCGGATCGATGGAGCGGCGCGGAGTGAAGAGATTTCAGGGTTCAGTGGACAGGAAGGAGCCGCTCGTGCTCTAATAACATGATAATAATTTCTCCAAATCGCTGGTGTTTTGCTCTGAAGTCAACATCGGCATTTCTAAACAATTCGTTCACATCTGTTCGTGTTATAGACGTCACTTCAGTGTCATGTCTGAACACAGTACAGAAATATTTGTATTTTTTAGGTTGTTGTTTCTGGTGGAAGAACATTCACAGCTCATCAACATCACGTGACGTCGTTCTGCTTAAACGTTTAACCTACGTGTGTGTGTGTGTGAGAGTGTGTGAGTGTGTGTTGTCTTGTATGTCCAGCTGGGCGTGCGTGGCTGTGCGTGTGTTTTGGTGCGATCGGGAAGCAGATGCCGGCGAGAACTCACCTGTATCATGTTACTGCCGTTACCCGGGTGGCTGTCCGCAGTTTCCACACACTCAGGTTTCAACAGATGGAAGTCCTGGCATCTCTGATCACATCAGACCCCTTACCTGTCCAACCCGACCTGATATCCATCCAAGCTTTACACTGTCCCTGTCCCTGTCCCCATATTAACCCATTAAAAACAGATCCCGATCCCGTCCAAATCACCCCCGAGCGTGTTCGAGCTGTTCCACCCGAACCGCACTCACCCAAACCGACTCGTACCTGTTCAGTCCAACCTCGTACCTGTCCACACCAATGCCGCACCTGTTCAACCTGAGCGCATACCAATCCAAACCAGAACTCTACTGTTCAGGGTGTAGCCTACCTTCGCTGAGAGTCGGCAGAGATGGGCTCCAGCCTCCCCGCGAGCCTTGTAGGGTTAAGCAGTGGTGCAGGTGAGTGAGTGAATGATTGAATGCACATATTGCTGTTTGCTGCAACATTCAGGGAAAAGCTTCACACCTGCAAGGAAATAAGACCGAACTCCCTGAAACCTTGTGGCAGGAGACGTATCATGGGCTCAAGTGCATTTTGTCCCTCTTGTTTCTTGGCCTACTTTGCCCTAAATCTAGGGGTTAAGGGATTAAGGGGGAAATCCCTCTCCCCTTCACCAGCACCAGCTCGCCTCCCGACAGCAGACACTTAAAGTCTGCCCCGGATTAGATTAAAGAGCGAAGGAGGACCGCACACGTCTCTAAAATAAAGCAGCATGAGCAGTAGGGGAAGAAAGAGAACATAGCAGTATGAGCTAATGCTCTTATGAACCCAGGAGAATGAAGCGGACGGTCTTTTATCCGTTTGGATCACATGGGTTAGGGTTTTAAAAAGTAATTGGGTCTGCTTCACATGGAAAAGGTTAGTTTTTCTTATGGAAACATTTAAAATTAAAGCATCTCAGTATTACGGACTGTTAGCATCTCGTTAGCCGTGCCGATAGTATTTGGGAAAATCTACATCCTTTAGGATATTTTGTATTCAGCACGAGCAAGAGTTCAGTTTGTCCACTTTTCATCATTTCTAAGAACGAGTTCTTTCTCCGTTATCTTTAAGTGGCTATAAACAGTCACCAAATTTCAAGCAAGAGCACTCGGAGCACAAACCTCCACCAAGCCCAGCCATCCCACTTATGAATCACAATGTCAAAAGTCGTCCTACCTCACAATGTTCAGGGATCATTAAAAAACTCCTAGGATTCAGAATTTTATCCAGATCATCTCCAAAGGTTTGTTGGACTCTTCCTTGTCTAAACTGTCATGTCTGGTAAAAATATTGTGAGAATCTGGTCCCACCTGTTTGCAAAAAACATAACAAAATGAACAGCACCCCCTGCTGGACCTGCTGTAATAGGACACTTCCAAAAAATCGCTCTACCCCACAATGTTTGAGTCCTTAAAAAAATAACCTGGATCCAGAATTTTATCCAGATCATCTCCAAAATCTAACAGAGTCTTCCTCGTTTAAAGCTTGTAATGTTTTGCGTAATCCTGCTAACTACCAAACAATAACTGCGGGTGAAACATAATCTCCTTGGCGGAGGTAATATTTGTCTCTGGCCTCTGACTATCATTCATAATTTTACTAAAATAAGGTCCAGTGACACTGAAGAGGGAGGCATGGTGTCGCAGTGTTTATCACGACAGCAAAAGGTCCCGGGTTCACTTCCCAGGCTCGGGGCTTTTCTGTGTGGAATTTAGATGTTCTCCCCATGTTAGTGTGGGTTTCCTCCAGGGTACTCCGGTTTCCTCCCACAGTCCAAAAACATTCCCAGCAGGCTAATTGGCTGTTCCAAATTGCCCCTGGGTGTGAGTGTGCGTTAATGGTTGTAAGTGTGTTGGCCCTGCGTTGGCCTGGCGAGCTGTTCAGTATATACCCTGCCCTCGCCCAGAGTCGGCTGAGATGGGCTTCAGCCCCCCCACGACCCTAAATAGGATTTTGCGGCTTCGAAAATGAATGATTAAAAGAATGATTCTGAAGTCCCTTTGACTCTGTTTTCCTCATGGGTCTCGTTTCGCCTGTCTTTGTGCTAAGTATGAGACAATGAGAAATTGGAAAGCGTAACAACTTCGTCTCATATCAGATATCGTATTAGAATAAATCTGGGCTCTGGGATGACAGAACATTCATCCAGAACTTGGTATTATTGCAGTGGCATAAATCCGAACATTTTTTCCCCTATGACTGGGATGCAGGAACGAACGTAGACATGACCTGAACCCTGTTCCTTAGCTAGTCGGCTTCTTTTGTGAATCAGAGTCCACCCAATCCTTTTGTCCCAGACGCTTTGACCTTCTGTACCCCATTCGCCCAGTCGCTCTTTCTTTCCCCTCTCACTTACCCTCTATGCTGCCAGCAAACCCCCATCAGTTAACCCCCAAGTACCCTCCTGTTCTTCTAAGAAAGTGGGTCATGAGTCTGAGACAGCGGGATTATGGGCCGGAGGTTATGTGGCCTCTTATCCATGATTCCTAAATCCTGCTTCTGGAAAGAACTAAACAGTGACGGAAGGAGAAATAAAAACAACAACTCTCTCTCTCACACACGCACGCACACACACACACACACACACACACCAGGATTTATTCATCTTCTGCTGTCTCAGCTAGAATCAGCGAAGGTCCTCTAAAGGCGCTGAAAGGATAATGGCCGTAACTCGTTGATGAAAACAATTCCAGTGAAACGCTGCGAGAGAAAAAAAAATGACAAATATCAGCTGAACGTCGGCGAGTTACACTTCCGACCTGTATGATTTGCAGAAAGCTCAATGAATTGTTTTCTAATCAAGACCAGCTCAGCAGTAATGACGTGTAATCGTGACACCATGATAAATGCAAGCTTTTAAACACCTGACCCCCATGCTCTTCCTGACAGCCCATTTGTCCGAGGCACGCCGACACAGAGCGTGATTAATACGTGGATAAATTACAAATAATAAATACATTAATTTTGCAAACCGAGTCATTACATCCATCATTAGAGGAGGCAGAGCCGAGCGTCAGAGAGCCTCAAAATAATCGTCTGAAAAAGAAGGAAAAAGAGGTGATGAAGGTTACGAGACGGAGAGGAGCGTGAGGATTACACAGTCGGCTCCCTGCCGGAATTCAGTCACAAGAGTTTCAGAACAAAACAACAACCTGCAAAGACTAAACCATTACCTTCACTCATTCGCCGAACCGCTTAATCCTATTAAAGTCTTGGTAAGGCCAGTGCCTATCTCAGCCAACTCCAAACGAAGGTAGGACGCACTCTGAGCAGCTCGCCAGTCCATCACGGTCAACTCCCACACAACCATTCACACTAACACTAATTCTTAGGGGCAGTTAGGAACAATTTAGCCTAATATGCATGGTCTTGGATTGTGGGAGGAAACCGGAGTACCCAGAGGAAACCCACGCAAGCATGGGGAGAAGGAATAAATCCCACTTACAGACACCCTCGCCAAGCCCGGGACTCGAACCCGTCACGTGCTAACCACTACATCACCGTGCCGTCTGTGAAATTAAAAAGAGCATCAAAAACAATTTAGAAATTTTGCACCATATATCATTTCTATTTCTCACTTTGTACCTTCCCAGGGTTTCTGTCTTCACTTTTATTTTCACAACATTTTAATCATAATTATATTCAGAAAAATAATCAGCAAGTGTAATTTTTGTTAAAAAATATATATAGAAATAAATATAATGCTGATTTTTGGTAATTAACACAAAGTAGCCATTTAATAGCTTCATATAAAAATGAGCATTTAATAATAATTCTATGAATTAAATCCACTGAGATATTCACAGCTGATCTTTATCCCAGTTTAAGGCTGTAAATCACTAAATTGTTCTTGGAATAAAAAAAAATTGGGGTGTGCATCAAGAAGGTGGCACGGTGGCGCAGTGGTCAGCACATCCGCCTTCCAGCAAGAAGGTCCTGGGTTTGATTCCCAGCCTCGGGGCGTTTCTGTGTGTGTTCTCTCTGTGCTTGCGTGGTTTTCCTCCGGGTACGCCGGTTCTCTCCCGCAGTCCAAAAACACGCACAGTAGGTCATGTGGCTTTTCCAAATCTCCCCAAGGTGTGAGTGTGTAATAAACAAATAAGAAACAAGTTCTTCCATGTAGCTATTTTTTTTTCTCTTGGGTCCAGAGACCACCTCGGAGCCAGACACGTCCTGGACAGGTCAGCACTGCATCAGCCTCTAAGAGCCGAGGGTTATCTCCTCCTAAGTGGTTTGACCTTCGACCCCCCTCTCCATGCGTCTGAGATGTTGTTGTGTCGAAGAGCCAGCATGGCCCTTTTTTTTTTTTTTTTAGAAACAAAGCCTGACAAAACACTCTACATGAAGCTCCTGTCCTCGAGGTCACTAGAGACCGGGTGAAATAAGGGGCTGTGACAGACAAAGAGAAAGGAAGCACCGGGCTCGGAGAGTGCACAGATTCCACGAGGGATCTTCGCATTGTGTGAGTGTGAAACAAGCGACACATGTCGGGTCGTAAAAGTGTCAGCACTCAGGCTAAAGGCTATTGTGGCCGCATGCAGTCAGAGCACTGGAGCTTTTGTTGGCTGAGTTGCACATCATTAGCATGTCAATATTCAGAGGCTGATGCTCGCTGGATGTGGCGTGGCCCTTTGAACCGAAGCGCACTTTCTCTCTTTCTCTCCAGAGTTCTGCTCCATGGGGACCTGCTGTTGAACCAAATGCTGCACACAGACCTGGTTAAGAAAAGCACTAACAAGTGTTTGAGATGAATGAACCATCTACTTAACCTACTTAACCTTGACAAATCCCAACCTGTATCTGTTCATGTAGCAAAAAAAACCCTAAAAAAAACAAGGCAAAACAACATATCTGAGCTAACCGTATATAGCTGACCTTCTGCACATGATGAGCGTGATCCTGAGATAAAGACCGCCCCAAGTGTAGCTGTTTCCCAGGTTGGTATTACTATTGGTACCATTTGTATCCGCACTTTAATAAAAATCCAAAATCTGGTCCAAAATCATCACTTTGAGTCGTAGATACTAATAATAATGTGTTCATGGGTGAACAAAAGTCATTCTTTGTTTAATACATTCCAGTTAGCATATCACAAGCTCACATCAGGCCGCTAGCCAATATAGCTTCCCTTTCGTTAGCTTGCTTGCTAGCGATTGTACACAGAGTCGAATTGTGTTCAGGTTCAGGTCGTGCTCATATACGCATGTTATGATTATGATTGTTTTTTTCCTTTATCATCACAAAACGAATTGGATGAGATCCTTGTCCCAGATGGTGCACGTACACACTGCTAAGTCACCGAGACCAACGGCTGTCCAGTGTGCAGGGTTGCCAGGTCTCTGTAAATTTCCGGCCCTGCTGCATGTCAAAAACTTTACAGAAAAAAAAAAAATAAATAAAATCAGCTCAAACATCTGGGAGATCATTTTCTTTTCTTTTTCTTGCTAAGTTCACCGTGGGGCATGCAGTTTTCTCTTTTGCATGATCTGTTCAGTCGTTTATTCATTTGCTCTACCGCTTCATCAGACTAGGGTCACAGGGAGGCCGGAGCCTACCTCAGCTGACTCTGATCAAAGGCAGGGTACACCCTGAACAGCTCGCCAGACCATCACAGGGCCAACACGTGCACAGCCATTCACAGTCAGTCCTAGGAACAGTAATAATGAAGTGGTGGAATGTGTAGTGCGTCTTAAGTCATAGTCTGCTCTTTAATAACTTAATATTTCACGGAATTGCTGCCATTCCCAAACAGCTGACTGATGGCCCTACAGACTGAAAATCTATTTCAAATGACGTCCATATCGTGCTATAATTACCACTCCCCCCCTTGCCGTGTCAAATCAGATGTTCCGGCAGTTACAGTAGGCCACCATCCTCCAACCGCGGAGCTAAACAAAAGGCCCAGTGGTGTCACTGGTTCGAGGAACTCCGTGCTGTTCTCCTTTTGAACGGCTGGCGAACTCGACGAGGCCGTTAAATGCCGAGGGAGCAGTCGAGCCGAGCGGTTGGACAGTTTTACCAGCTGCCGAGGAAGCCGTCGCTGGCGAGTAAAAAGGCTGCCAGATGGAGCCGTTCCACCAGAATAATGAGAGCTGGCAGCTAAGCTAATGCTAGGAAGGCATGAGATGATGACGGGATTGATAATCAGAGTTTCACCATTACGTACCTTTTTTTATGTCATTTTGTCAGTGTTGGATTAAATACTTAATTGCATCAAATATAAACTAGAATACAAAGATGTCATGAGGTCACAGAGAAGCAGGATGTAAGATAGAAGGAAACGTGAGGGAAGGGGGCGATGACAGGCTGTTGTTGTTGTAATGATTCCATTTAGTTTTTGATTTGTTCTTCCTGAACTGGCTAGTTTCAAATCGAGTAAAAGTGGATGTGTGTTTTCACACAGCTGAGAGCAACAGGCGGTGTGTCCTCTCTGCGCCGCTGCATGAAGAAACCAAGCGTGCTTAATGAGGCGTGTGATTGGTGCCCTCCTTCCTGACACAAGGCAGCCCATTCACCCACATGATTGATCATGACAGTCATACTATAACACCCTGCTAAGTGTGTGCTTGTGTGGGGTTTCTGAGTGTGTGTGTGTGTGTGGAAGGGGGGGGGTTGGGGCGGTATGGAGCAGATCCACCACCTTTCCCACCTCCAAAAAACGATCCGGTACATCACATCACTCAAATGATTCTTTATGAAAACTTGTTTAGATTATTATTTCTTGTATGGTTTGTAGAAATCTGTATTACATTTCACAGATCACATTTCTTCATATGCTGTTAAAAATCACTTCCTGCAGTCAAATCGCAATTCACAACTGAATCCCTTTCTCGCCAGCGGTGACGTAGAAGCGGAGTGCGATCAGAAGGAACCACACCGATGAACAGATTACCCTGGGCTTCCATTAAACTGATAAAATTGCAGTAAATGTGAAAGCATCCCATCAGTTTCTCAATGACAACAAGTCGTAACCATTTAAGAACTCCTAGAACCTTTTAAAGAACCTTTTCCTCTCTGGATATTTTTAGGCAAGCAGCAAAGCTGCTCTTAGATCAGGACCTTTGAGAACATTTCCTATCAAACCCAATCAAGAGCCACTTTTTAAAGAAAAAGTTTCCAATAGAGCTTCTGAGGAAAGCTAGAACTATAACCACCTGAGCCCTTGAGGAACCTTGTGCAGGTGTTTCATTCTTTTTTTTAACATCCTTGAAGAAAGAAACTGTTTTTGTCCGTCTGGAAAAATACAGTAGGCAGTGGATTGTGGAAAGAGAAACCACATGATGTCATATATTGAAAGTTGCACGTCGTTGGTGAAGCCCAGTCCATTCCTGCAATGTGGTTGTATTGTTAAATATCATTTCTGATCAAGCGTTATATAAAAGAATCAATAGAGTAGATATGATCCAGGTTATCATCTTCAGTCATATAAAATTAATCAATTACATTTTGGGGTTTGGATTTATTGGTTTTAAATAACACCCAAAAAAATACACTTCATGACTGTTGGTGAAAGTGATGGAGAGAGAGAGAGAGAGAGAGAGAGAGATGCTGCATTTCTTAATGTCTTGCTTGCTTAATGTCTCTAAAACTGTTTTGCCAGCTTTATGCAAATGGATTCAGTTTTTTTATTGTTTATGGTTCTCATAAACACGCTCCGGCTCAAGGGATACATGAGCATAAAACTGTGATTGCACATCTTAGGAGAGCAGAAAATAAAAACGTCATGGTGCTTTCCAAAACAGACAAATGACCCTTCACTTCCAGACGCCATCTACCAACCACCCCCCAACAAGTCCTTCTAAAATATGTGGAAAACACACACACACACACACACACACTTGAATATTAATATTCATAGACCCCCAAATGCACAATTATTTTAGAAAAGAAAAGTCCTACTTGAGAATAATGCAGTGGTTTGATCTGCCGTCCACTTCAGACAAACGCAGGAAGTATGGAGTGTCTCTCGTGCCGTGAGAAGGCGTGTCGACTCCGCGGTGAGGTCTAAATGCCGCTGGCCTTTGTGGAAGAGCATTAAGGCCTGATTGAGATGGTACACTGGAGTGGGACCCCAGGTGCATTAACACTTCTGCAATCTGCCAAAGTGGAGATGGCTGGATGGAGAGAGATGCAACATCAGACACGACAGAGCTTTCAAATTGGTTGGATGTGTCGGGTTACAACTTTTCCATATAGGTCAGAGTATGTAATCTGATTTGATGCAGATGAGATGTAGATATATAGCATAACGTGATAGCAATAAATAGAGAAGGTAATTAATTGTGAATAATTAAGCTAATAATATAATAGCAATAGAAACAGTACTTTCACACATTTATATTCAACGGTGGCGTAGTGGTTAGCACATCCGCCTCTGCCTCACAGCAAGAAGGTCCTGGGTTCGAGTCCTGAGCCTGGCACGGGTGTTTCTGTGTGCAGTTTGCATTTTCAACCCTGTGCTTGCATTGTTTTCCTCTGCTTTCCTCCCACAGTCCAAAAACATGCACATTTGGCTAACTGGCTGTTCCAAATCGCTCCTAGATGTGGATGTGAGTGGTTGTGTATCTTGTCTTCGCCAAGTGTCGGCTAGGACCTGAGTAGAAGGATTAAGGGATTTGGTGTGATAAGTTCTGACGTGAAACAGGGCTACAATTGCCACGCCACGTTAAAGTTCAGATCCTGAAGTGTTTCATTCCTCTATACTACAGCAATATTCCAAAACTTATGTTACTTACTTAGGTTTTGACTGTATTAAAATATGAAAAAGACAATTAGCAGTTACAGTAATGTTATGGAACATCCCTGAAACAAGACGTTCCTGTTATCCCTTATGGTATAATAAGAGATAACAGGATAAAATAGGCTATAACAGCCTCTGTTTTACTGAAATCAATCAATAAATAAATAAATAAACGAAAACAGAACACAGGCATGCTAGTCTAGAGGGAAGTATCATGTCGGTACAGGAAAATGATTGATGCTGAGATGTGTTGCAGACGGAATCATACTGTATTTGATACATGATTCGTAGAAGCTGCGAAATACTTATTCACCCAAATGCTGCTTTTTTCTGGTAGGTTTTAAATGTGACATCCACAAGACAGC
>JBCNYG010000005.1:11744205-11755882 GCA_039654305.1 Porochilus rendahli | reverse complement strand
GATGGGCGCCAGCCTCCCCGCGACCCTAATTAGGAATAAGCGGTTCAGAAAATGAATGAATGAATGAATGAATGACTCTGAAAATTCTCACTCAGCAAAAACGCAACTGCGTTTTAAATTTATAGCACTTCCTGTTTTAATCGTTAAAATATTACAGTTAAGACTCCCGAGCCGTTCTGCATGATGGATTACGGAGCCACTTTGAGTCCTGGTGATGTCCCGACAACACGTGGCCAGAAACCGCTGGTGAAAATCAGAAGCGGGTTCACAGCGATTTTCTCCGAGTGCGTCACGTCGTCATGTGATGCAACACGGCTCTGATCCAGCCATCGCAGCTAATCACGGCTAGTCACGGTGGTACCGGTACTCGGTGTAATACCATTCATTTTTTGTGAGAAATTGTGATACGGATTTTATCCAAAAGTTGATAAATACAAATAAAAGTGTTACTGATATTTCAGACAGAGTTAAGACGCGTCGTTCGTTTATTATTGCTCAGTGAACGGAAATAAAGCTGAAATAATCAGCCATCGCTGAGAGAGACGCGTAGCTGCGATTCGTACATCACGGGTTGTGATGCTTCTGGTGAAATCAGCTTCTCTTCTTACTTTTCAGTTTCGTCCTACAAGCTTTCAGGAAAAATACAGTGTTCTGTGGCTCAGATGATGATGTCACCGACTTTAATGTAGCAACAGCTAACTGCCCCGGTGCGATTGCAATGAACATAAGCGGTCTTGGAACACTGCTCGGCCAATCAGATCAGGGAACTGATGTACAAAAAATTAATAATGAATCTCATTCATTCACTTTGGACTGTGGGAGGAAACCAGAGTATCTGGAGGAAACCCACACAAGCACAAGCAAACTCCAACACACAGAAACACCCTCATCCCGCCCGGGCCTCGGACCCAGGACCCCTCTGCGCTGACCTCTGCACCCCCCGCCACCCCTTCTTTAAAATGAATCCGACCCTCTATATTTTTAGTGAAAATATTCATCTAACCGTTTATTCTTTTCCAGGAATTTAAAGAGCTTCTCTTCAATTAGAAACTTTCTTGAAACACTCTCGCTGAAGCCGAGTCGCTCGCTGCCTCAAGATATGACACACTAAAGACTTTTTTTTTTTACAGAAAATAGGTCGTGGTGTGGTTTCTACAACAGGAAGTAGGCCATAAAAAACCGTTACAGGATCTGGGCTATGTCGTGTCACTGAACATTTAAGCCACAAGTGCATGAGGACCAGAAGACCACCGCCGCCATGTTCCTGCACCTCGCCGCCGTGCCCTGTGTGCCTCTGGGTTTCTACGTCTGGTTCTGGTTTGTCCCGAGAACCTCAAAGAACCCTGGAGCTGCTAGACTGAAGGTGTCTGCAGAGGTGAATGAAGACGTCGAGGTACCACTTCCGGAGAGAGCGATTCTGCGCAGCAGCTCTGTGTGAACGTAGTGCAGCTTTCTATTACCGTCCTGAAGTCTCACTAACTGCAGACGTGCTGCGTAAAGAGATTAAATAAACACCGATGGGTTAAACAGATGTTTATTTAGCGTTTACGGAAGGAGTCTCCAGTGTCAGCGCTCTCTATAACCGTCTGAGCTTTAAGTGTCCCCTGTTTTTCAACAGCAGCTTTTACAGATGGTGTTTGAGTTCACGAGTAACTTTGCATTTTTCAGACGGAATGAGCTTGAACATAACCAAGAACAGGAACTCCTGGTACTCCAGTTTCCTCCTGCAGTCTGAAGATGCATTTTAGGCTAAACGGCTGTACCAGATTACCCCTAGGTGTGTGTGTGTGTGTGAATATGTTGGCCCCGGAGTGATCTGGTGAGCTGTTCAGGGTGTAGCCCGTCTTCACGGAGGATTAAGCGATTTAGCAAATTATTAAATATTAAAAGAATAAAAAGTGTGAAAGCCATCGTTCTTTACCAAGCTGCTGCGGCGTCAGCGGAATAAAGCACTCGGGGACATAAGGGTTATTGGAACGTGAACAAGCTCATGATGGCATCAGGAACTCTGTGCATTGTGTCACTTGTGTGCGACATTTGTAACAAATACGTCATGTTTGTTCACGTACGCATCAGTAGCAGGGTTCATTTATAAGTTCCAGCACAGGGCTAATGGATAGCACTCACATTAAGATGAGCTTTACCTTTTATGCAGTCTTGTCGGTGTGTTAAGTTTGCATTCTTAGACTTTATATATTGTTGATTGAATTTTAACAGTTTAGATATCAATATTTTTTTTCAAATCAGGCAACGCGACTGTGACAGTGTTTACAAAAAATATGTTGTCTGTTGATGAACCATGTGACATTTAACCTTAGAATAAGTCACCTGCTTTTATCTCCAGAGAACAAACTCTTATCTGTGAAGCCTCATGACGCAGCAACGATAAAAAAAAGAATCCCTTCATTATCGCAATATATTGTAGAGTAGAATATCGGGACATGCCTGGCTCAGTTTTGGGTTCGTGTGGCTGGATGTGAGTGCTGGATGTTATCTGTGATGTTGTAGAGCCTCCAGCAATGGTTCTATTATTATATTATATTATATTAGAGTAGAAAATCAGAAACCCTGCCAACATGGCATCCCGGTTATGAGTCACTTACATGCCTTCGGTTCCGTATCGGTTGTAAAACTCCATGTGGTTGCACGCCTGTATCCAGCCTACCGTCCACGTCTCCTTGGCGGCCACCGGGGGCACGAGGACGCGCGCGGTGGCGCGGAAGTGCGGCGTCCGGTAGCGCAGCACCACGCTGGAGGACTCGTCGATGCTGGTGGGGTTCGGGTCGATGGACGTGGTGACCTCGAGCACAGCGACGCTCTCGCGGAAACTCTTGGGTTTGCACCTGAGGCTCTGGATGCAGCCCATGGCGTTGAACAGCAGCAGCAGCAGCGGCAGCAGCGACGATGATGAAATCCACCACGGCAACGTCCCGGAGCGTGCACGAGACCCCAACACATGCACCGAGTATTGCATCCGTGTTGGGTTTTCCCCGGTATTATCGCATCCTCCTCGCGCCGGAGATCAAACAGAAGCGGTGGGGCTCCATCCCTGTCCTGACACTGCGGATTAAAAAAAGGAAAGGAAAGGAAAGGAATCCACAGCAATGGAGGAGAAAACCCCTCTTCTTTCCCCTTCTTTGCTTCTTTAGATGTCAGTAGGTGTGCGTGCACTCGCGGGGACTTTCAGGGTCTTCGTCATGTCTCTCTCCTCAACACGGACCGACCCTCCGGCTACCGGCTGCACGCGCGTGCGGTGGCTCCCAAAAAAGCGTCGAGGCGCAACGAGGAAGGTCATCACTGAGTCTGCAGAGGAGTTCAAAGCAGGAGCAGTTATAACGGGTTAACGAACCACTCGGGCATCGTAAGTGTGTCATGAACATCCGGAAAGAGAGAACATGGGAGTTCTGAGAAGTTGATAAGAGCCTGAGCTGCAGTGCGCGCGCTGATGTCACGCGCCCCAAAAACACTTCGGAAAGTTCGATCAAGAAAAGCAGTGAAGCTCGAAGTGAAAGCTCAGAGTCGCATCATCACCGGGGTTCCATTAAACATCCACCTTTAATCCGATTACACTCTCAGTTCAAATTAAACTAATAAACATCTGGGTTTTTACCCCAGCTTTTATTTCATTCAAAGTCCAGCTGTTGGTTTTTATAATAACAAAAGAGGAAAATTAAATCCTGGGATTTCTGTCTTGTTTTTGTGGATGTCGTCACTCCTGTATGAAAAAACGCCTTTCAGGTTTTTTTGATCCATTTCAATTAGAAAAAAAAGAATTTTTTTTAATTCACTTCTTCCACATTTCAACATCCCAGAGACGCATCTTCCTTTAAATCTGGTCCAGAATCACTTTGTGAAGAACGAGCAGGTCGCAGCTTCATCTCTCTCCGTTTGGTTTTCTCTCGGTGTAGGAGGGGGGGGGGGGGGGGTGAAAGTTTTGGCACCCCGTGTGTTTCAGGCTGCGGCGCTTCTGATGATTACAACCAAACACAAAAAGGGCTCTTTATTTCAAGGGCTCTTGATCAACGTCACTCGTCCTTCCCTCTGAAAAGAAAAGCATTGTGGGTAATGTAGTGGCTGCACATCACGTGGGCATCAGAGGACGCACCAACAGCTTCCAAATTACTGAATAAATGAATGATGTCACCCTGGCGAGCTGTCCAGGGTGTACCCCGCCCTCGCAGAGATGGCTGAGATGGGCGCCAGCCTCCCCGCGACCCTAATTAGGAATAAGCGGTTCCAAAAATGAATGTATGAATGAATGATGTCACTGTAAATCTATGTACACAGGCTGTATTGCTATATTTAATAGTTCGTGAACTCAGATCCAATATGCACTGACAGATGGCGAAGAGGTGCACTAGGCAGATTATCAGTCATAGTTATGGGGTCGCAGGAGGGCTGGAGCACATCTCAGCAAACTCTGGGCGAAAGCAGGGGACACCCTGAACAGCTCACCCGACCATCACAGGGCCTCATATTAACATACCTGCTTACCATCAGATACTTAATGGTAGAGTGTCGTTGCACTTATAATCGACCTCTCTCAGGGTGTACCGCACCTTGCCCATTGTTAGATGGGATGGGCACCAGCCTCCCCGTGGCTTAGAAAATGAATGAATAATATGTGTGTGTGTGTGTGTGAGTGTGTAATATAATTTTTCATGATGTATAATGCACTGTGTCCGATGTGGTACAGAAGAGGGTTGACTCCAAATAACTTGTGGCACATTAGAGAAAGAGTTTGGTATCCTGGGAATACTGCATGAGTATGATGCAGGAATACACCCTGGATATGATGACCGTTCATCCCAGAACAACAAACACACTTAGGAGCAGTTTAACTTCCCAATTACACCTACGTGGGGTATTTTTGGATGCTGGGAGGAAAGTGAAAGATACCCACATTGTGAAACGTGCATGGCAACACAACGCACAGACATTAACCCAGTCTCAGGTTCAAAACTTATTAAGGGTCTGTGAAAGCAGTAATGTGTGGAAGCAAGCAAAAAATTGTGGCAACGCAGTGGTGGCAAGCAAGATGGTTCAGGGTTCAAATGTTGTAGTTGGCTGGGGCCTTGCTGTGTGGAGTTTGCATGTTCTCCCTGTACTATATGGGTTTCCTCCAATGGTTTAAAAGCATTGCATCAACTGGCGACTCTAAATCCTCCGTAGGCGTGATTGGTTGTTTGTGTCTGTGTTGGTCCTTTAACAGACTGGTGACATGTTTAGGGTGTAACCCCGCCTCTCACCTAAAGTCGGCTGCTGATTGGCTTCAGCTTCCCCTTCACCCCGGTGGATCAACACTGCAGATATTGGGAGACGGATGGATGAAAAAGGTCTAACTAAACAATGTTTTACAAAAATGTTCCTACAGCAAAATATTTTTCTGCCGGTGTGCAAGTTACCCACTCAACATGCTGAAACAATCAAGCTCTTCTTCTTCTCCCACCCTTTTATTTTTCTTTTTCTTCTTACTTTTCCTTCTTCTTCTTCCTTCTCCTTATTTTCTCCCTCCTTCTCTTCTTTTTCTTTTTAACAGTGCTGATATAACTATAGAAGTGTGGTAGTAGTTATGAATGATATATAACAAGAAGAAATATAACGATTTTTTAGTATTTATTGCTTTCGACAATAAACACTACTGCTTTTACTGGAGTCTGGCAAGTGCTTCTCTAATGATACATTTACAGCATCTTATCCAGAGCAATGTACAATTATGATTTTTATACAACTGAGCAATTGATGGTTAAGGGCCTTGCTCAGGGGCCCAACCGTGGTGATAGGGGGGATTGAACTGCTAACTTTGCGATCAGTAGCCCGCCTTAACCTCTATACCACTACAGCACTAGGTAGGTAGGTGGATGGATGGATGTTTTTAAAGCTTTGTTTTCTTTGATTGTAAATGTGGGATCTTTTGATTTGGAATCTCTGGCGCGCTCTGTGAGCCTCTTGAAAATGCTACTGGATGTTTCCATGGAAACGGATCATTCCACTCGGAGTTGGGGGGGGGGCATGATAAGCTAAAAAGATGAAATGGAAACTGATAAGGTCTGAACTGTTCACACACAACAGGAAAGTATTCACATCAAACAGAAAGAGACATAAATCCATAAATTAAGACCCGCTCTGTTGGGTACTTGGGGGGGTGTTGGGTGTTTGGGGGTGTGTCCTTCCTACGGCATCAGTGGATTGAAACTTCCGGCGGAGGTGAACACGCACGCGCTCTGTGACTGTACTAGGCCTCCATTATTTGGGGGTTTATTGGTTTGTTTGTTTGTGCCTTTCTCGGTTAAATTCGGTCGTAAGGATGCCGAGCCGGATGAGAGCGCGAGAGCGCGGGGACGCGTCGGGGCGCGCGGAGTTTCTCTCCCTGCATCAGTCGCATCGTAATGGCGGCGCGACCCGCAGAGCTCAGCATCAGCACCACGAGCACGCGCCGCAGCCGCCCGGGGACGGTGGGAAGGAGCGCGCGGAGACCCCGCGATGGCCGGAGGAGGACTGCATGCGGCTGAACCCGTCGCTCCGAGGCATCGCGGTCAGCTCGCTCCTGGCCATCGACATCCATCTCTCCAAGCGCCTCGGCGTGTGCGCGCACGCGTCGTCTTCCTGGGGCAGCGCGCGCTCCGTCGTCTCCCTGCTCGCGCTCACTGGACACGCGCTGACGTGGATCGGAGGCACTTTGGTGTGTTTAACCCGGAGCAGCACCGAGGCCGGACAGGAGGTGCTGGTCAACCTGCTGCTGGGTAAAACCTCCTCAAAGTTAAAAAATAAATAAGTCCTTCCTTCCTTCCTTTATTATTATTATTATTATTATTATTATTATTATTATTATTATTATTATTATTATTATTATTTGCATTTCTCTTTATTTTAATTTATTTTTGTTATTAATTTATTTTTGTTTTTTATTTTTGTCCACTTTTCATTTTTTGTCTTGTCTTTTTTGGTTTTTTCTTTTTCTTTTCTTTCCTTCACATCCTTTTTTCTTGCTCTTTTCTCTCTTCTTGTTTTTTTTCTTTTTCTTTTCTTTCCTTCACATCTTTTTTTCTTGCTCTTTTTCTCTCTTCTTGTTTTTTTTTTGTTTTTTTCATTCTTCATTTCAGATTTAAAGGTAATAAACTGTACACTTCCTGTCCCTCCAGCTCTCATCCTCGACATCCTGACTGTGGCCGGAGTTCAAAAACTGGTGAAACGCAGAGGCCCATGGGAAACGAACCCAGGTTTCCTGGACTGCATGGCCATGGATCGGTACTCTTTCCCAGCGGCTCACGCCAGCAGGGCGGCAATGGTGTCCCGGTTCCTGCTGTCCCACCTGGTCCTGGCAGTGCCACTGCGGGTTCTGTTGGTCCTGTGGGCCTTTCTGGTTGGACTCTCCCGCGTTCTGCTCGGGCAGCACCATGTGACTGACATGGTGTGTGGCTTTGCACTCGGTTCGCTCCATTTCATCCTGGTGGAGACGGTCTGGCTGCCATCCAGCACCTGCCAGACTCTGCTGTCTATAGGCACGCTCACCTGGAACCCCTTCTGCTAACGCACTCGTGTTAGCATTTAGCTTTTAACGATGTTTAGGATTCATCTTTATTAGTTATAGTTGCACTATGCTCACAGTATGATCATCTTCACGCATGGTGCGACAAGAGCGATGTTACCCGTCGCTTAACACCATCTTATATCATCAAACTTAGTCAGTTTTGCTGTCTGATGTTTGCATTTTCATTACTATGACTAATATAAACCAATTTTTTATGTTTGTCAACAAAAACCTGGTTACAAAAAATTCTTGTAGCCTGAAACTGACTCTGAAGCTTCTCTTTGTATCATGTGACTGAAAAATACATCTTTCGATCATATTTTATTCAGGAATTGGATAAACGTTAGGTTTGAATGTAATCCACTCATTATTATGGACTGGTTTTGAAAATCATGGAGTGCTATTTGGCAAAGATTTGGCTGACATGTCGAAATGCTGGATTTACGATGATAACTGAGGATGTCGGTGTAGCACCGAAAGACGAGGTGCTACACCAACGGATTCCATAAACTCATTTGTTAGCCGAATAAGGTTAGCTCGCTAAAATGTCAGATGTAATGTCAATGTAAGATTTATCAAAACCTACTTTTATGGGTTTTTTTTAAACAAAAATTCACTTCTAAAAACGATTATGAACTTTAATAAAGAAGGTTAAAAAGAAAACTCTTTAAATTTGTTAAGAGTGTAGCTCTTGAATGTCACTCAAATTTAAGGAGGTGGAGCCTAATCGGCTCAAACTGCTGTAATTCATGATTGTGTTTATGGATTCACAAGACACAAGAAGCCATATCATCAAGAGAAGAATTCTGAGGAGACACGCAAAATTTGTGGGCGTGATCATAAATAGGTGTAGGGCTTAATTCAGATAAGTGTTGCTCAGGAACTGTAAGTCTGATTAAGCTGAAATTTGGGATGTTGAACCTTTATGATCTGTATGTCTATTTTTTCTAATGAACACAATCACTTTGGGAAAAAAAAAGAACATGCTTATATCAGCCAATCAGCTTTCAGTAGGCACCTAAGGGGTTAAGTTTAACTTACTGTCACAAAATTTGATAACTCTGTTTAATGACCTGTTAATTTAAAAAAAATAAAATAGCAAGAATTGAGCACCTTGAACTTGACCTCATATGAAGTCATCAATGTGTTTTTCTCAGCTGGTACATGGTTAACAAACACACGCACGCACACACACACACAGGACAGATAATGTGGCTGAAGCTTATCAGAGCTGAACAGGCCTTGGTGCCTCATGTGAAATTTAATCTTCTCTGAACATTGTGCTTAAACACACACACGCACACTGCTCATATCTTCCCTGGTATTTATTCCTCAGTGTGTGTGGCATTTTTTTTTTTTTTGGTTATTAACCCTAAAGCTCCAGAGTAGGTTGCTATACAATGACGTCATGCATTAACAGTTTTTATCTACTTTAAGTGTTAATAAGTGTCTGTGAGTTTGGCGTCCTCTAGTGGAGCATTAACGCTAATGCAGAAGAAAAGAAAGATTTAACAACACAAAAGCAAATGAAAAATATATATATTGTGAAACCAGCAAACAGTGTTTGTGAAGCGTGTTACAGCCACAGAGACCTAAAAACACTTTGCTAACACAGTCGATGCATAATTCGAATTCATAATGCTATGCTAATAACATAATGTTTCTCTCTTAGATCACTGTAGTTTTGTACAATGAATTTAAACAATTAATTCTTTTTGTTTTTTTTTAACTTTACTTACCGGTTAAATCTTTCTGGTTTTTACTTTACTTACTGGATTTTGGATGCTGTGTTTGTGTGCTTGCCTGTTATTCATTTGGTTATGTTTTATGTGTAATGTTTATTTTGCATCAGCAATAAGAAAGACAGATCCACTGACATGGTTGGAAAGTTGAGACCAGCCATGTCAAGCACTGGCTTTCAGTCTTTATCTGAAAGATGAGGTAAACATTTCCAATTAGACATTTGGCTCTTTATCTATTTTTTCTTTTTTTAAATCAGTAGACACGTTGGATACTTTTGGTCAGCTAGTGCCAGTTGTCTGGGTCATTTCATGACGCAGAGAAGTACCAAACTGTCAGCTCAACACCAGCACCGAGGCTCAGGATGATTTTAGCCAGTAAATGGCATAATGGACTGGCGCATATATATATATATATATATATATATAGTAGCTGCAAGCAGGGATTCCTGTTGTCCAAGCAAGGAGGGAGGAATGCTAGAAAATTAAGAGGAAAATGGTGGATGAAGAGTATCAGTGGTGATGAAGAGGACTGATGAAGAAGAAGAGTGTAATTGTAATGGTGAGATGATGATGGTGAGAGGGGTGGGAATCAGTGAAGATGTCACAGAGATGGTGTGTTGATATCACAGAGAGTAACTTTTAACATGAGTGGCATAATATAATAATAATAATAACAACAACAAAACAAGAACAACGACAGTAATAATATTAATTATTATAACAACAATAATAATAATATACGGGTGTAATAATTTGAGATGACCGGCAGATGTCGGTGTTGCACACCTCCGTGACTGAACTACGTCATTTCCGGTAGATTTCATTAGGCCGAGCTGCAGCTACAGGCAACATTAAAAACGGGAAAGAAAAAAAATCCCAGATTAAGAAAATTTGTCCCGCAGAATCTGCATCCATCCTTTCAGATTTTACCAGCAGGTGGAAATATTTCTAAATAACTGATATAAACTGAACGCGACACAGTGATTCGGTGAGTTTTTATCTCCGTCTTGGTGTAAAAAATGAACATTTTCCCCCATTTAGATTTTCAGCTCCGGACTTTATTGTTGCTTTTGTTTCGAGCGGCGGCCATCTTTAATCTTTCATCTTCAGTCACACGATTTTTAAACACTGAGGAGTAGAAAATGTGAATGCAGGGCATTTTTGATTAAAACATCACGATCCCTAGAGTTGAAATGATCGTCAGGAGTGTTTATTTAACGCTGCGGGGTCTCTGTCACCCCTGGACATTTAAAACGATAAAAAACATCCTTTAGCCTGAAGATTAGCGTGACCGTTATTCAAAAAGTAACGTTTCAAACAACGACGGCGTTTTGATAAAATGTTTAAAACACTTTTGTAATAAAAGTAATAAACTTAAAGGTCACACCAGCATGAATTTGTTTTTCCGTCGCGATAAATTAATTCTGCGCTAACTAGCGTCTCCCGTATTAGCCGTGTTTACATTTACCTCAGCTTAGCGTTAGCATCACCACAGCACAACACAGATAAACCACATACTTAAGTGCTTTTAAAAGGTTGACTTGGTGATAGTTTAATAACTCCTGGATGGGCTTCTTTGTTGTTTATATTACTGACAGTAAAATGTGTTTTTTCTATCCCTGTTATTTTCTGTTTTTCCAGCGGTTTAGCTTGCTAGCAAAGTCTGGCTATCGCTAATTAGCAAGCCCGAACTCAGATTTAATTAATAAGAATTGAGCGCGTGCAGGGTTGATAGATATTATTTATTTTGAGTAAAATGAGAGAAAGGCTTTTAAATTAGTTTTGGTCTCATGTTTAAGTTTTTTTGTGGGAAGTTTATATTAAGTCTGTGGTTATTGTATCATTTTCTCCTGAGCTAGCTGGCTAGCATTAGCGCAGTGGTTTGGCCTTGAGCAAAAATAAAAATGTATTTGATTTTATAAGTGAATTTCAGCAAATTAAAGTGGATATTTTGTTCTCTTTGTGTTTGTTTTGACAAGGAGAGGGTTGTGTTGAGTTAAAGTGGATGTTTGGAAGATTTGTTCCGGAGTTAATATTATATTTTTGTGGAAGGTTTTTATTTCACTGTTTAACCCAAACCTTTCTGTAAATTAGTCACTTCATAACACGTTGAATCATAATTTTATTATTATTTTTATTATTATTATAATTCACCCAGATGTTTAAGTATTCTAATACATGTCAGATTTCTCTTTGTTGTGAGTTTGGGTGTGTGAGTTAATGGTCATGTCCCAAATGACATTACATTTACACTCTCCTTTCCAACACTCTCACACTCATGCACACACACACACTCTCACACTCATGCATGCACACACACACACGCGCTCGGACGCGCGTAGGGGAGGGAGCAAGTTCGTGTATCCGCACACACTCTCGCGGTCGCAAGCGCATAAAAAAGAGG
>JBCNYG010000005.1:11718263-11735284 GCA_039654305.1 Porochilus rendahli | reverse complement strand
TATATCGTAATTTGGAATCAATAAAGGCAGTAATTATTTTACTTTGCAACCTCACACACACCCACACACACACACACACACACACACACACACACACAGAGCAAGGCATTCTTGTAGGAAAGGTATTTATGTTAAATCTGCTCCGAGAAGCCAGAGCTGTAATAACCTTCACATTCCGTTCCCTTCCAGACCACAAGCACCGGTGGACCAAAGCAGTGGGCACAACTAAATGGAAAGGCACTAGATCAAGATGGTAACGCTCACATTCTGGCACTTTCTTCCTTCTCTCGCTCTCGTATTTTCCCCCCTTTGATCCTGTTAGGAACCACGTAAGCAGCGCCGCACGCAAACCCAAAGGTCATTAACTCGACACGTGTCATGACCTACGCTACACGTGCGCAAACAAACCAGAACCTTGTCGCCTTTTATTGGCTCCGCGTGCCAATAGAAGTGAATTCAAGGTCCGACATCGCGCGCCGGAGGTGTTCGTGTCCTTGTGGATGTGTTTGGATTTATTATTAATAATGGAGCTTTGATTCATGCCACTCACAGCGGAAAGACTTTGTGTTCACTGTGTGTGTGTGTGTGTGTGACGGTCGCTCTTCCTCTTCCCGCAGGTTTAAGGGCCTCAAACCGACTGCAGCCCTTCTCTCACGAGGAATTTCCGACGCTGAAAGCAGCAGGAGAACAGGACAAGGCTGGCAAGGAAAAAAGCGCCTTCGATCCGTCGTATGGGCCAGGACCAAGCCTCCGCCCTCAGAGTGAGTGTCGGAGCCACGGCTGCTTCACGGCGCGGCGCGAGGTGTGGCTTTCCTGTCGGTGTGCTTGCTAACGTGTTTTTGTTTTGTGCTTGTCCAGACGTGACGAGTTGGAGGGAGGGCGGAGGGAGGTTCCTGCAGCCCCCGTCTCTGTCCTCGGCCCTCTCCCCCGATCCAGAGGGCAAACCCAGTGCCTCTCCCGAGGCTCCCTCTCCGCTTCCTCCCGCATCCTCATCCTCCACCCCCACCACTTCCTCTTCCGCCAACGCCGTCACCACCACCGCGGCTTCTCCCGACCCCAAGGACCCTTCACTCCGACCGGCTCCGCCCGCCCGCCGACCCACACCGGGTCTGCAGTATCAACTCCATCACGCCTCCACCGCCACCACCTACCACGACATGCTGCCCGCCTTCGTAAGGGTTCATACAGACTTCGTTACGATTAATAATCAGCTCAAACCTAATGCCTTCCCCTCTTCAGGGTTTAAAAGAAATGAGAGATAAAGGAACTCTGAACAAGTATTGTTTGTCAAAAAGTAATCATGATAAAGTTAAGAATTTTCCTTTAGCCTATTTTTTTCTGATGAATTGAGAGGAATTAATGAAAAGCATTGATTTAAAAATGAACCTGCTGTGACCTGCGAATGTCACCTGCTGGATCAGGTGTTTGTTTGGTGCTGATGAAACACTTTTGTTGAACCAGGTGCTTTTGGTTTATTGCCAAATGTCTTAAAATGTTCATTCCGCCCGTTAGATGTGTCCCAAGGAGACCCGTGATGGTCCAGGTGCCTCCGAGCATGGCTCCGCCGCCGCAGTCGTCGCCCCCATGCGCTTTGATGCCCGACCCACGTTTAGACCCGCCTACCCTCCTCCCGATCCCGTCAAGTGCGTACCTGCCCGACTTTAGGCGCCTGTGATGCCGAGCTGTCTCCACTGAAAAACCAGGCACGAAATAACATCTCTGGCTTTATTGTTCCATCTGTAGCGGAGACGTGCGGCGAGAGACCCGCTTCGCCCGCGTCGCAACTCATCCCTCTCCTCGGCCGATCCGACGTCCCGGGGACCGACCTTCTCGTCCTGCCATCATCAACCCGGATGACCTGAAAGACCTGGACGACCTGGATAACGACTGCGAGGACGGCTGGGCAGGTGAGTAACGCAAATCGTAGAAACCGCCAACGATACGCAAACAAGAACGACTAACGAGCTACTACTTTTTGTTCCAGGACTTCACGAGGAAGTGGATTACAGCGAGAAGCTCAAATTCAGTGACGACGAAGATGACCACTGCCCCAGCGAGAAGAACAAGATCTGGTGCGTCTGCTCGTCTGCTTAATTTACAGTTTTATCGAACGGGTCGAACATGGAGGTGACTCAGAGTTTCGTTTTTAGGGGAGAGTGGAATTCTCGCCGCGAGCGCCAGTCATCCATGAGCTCGGATGGTCAGGAAGACGCGTACCACCATCACCAGCACGATCCTTTACCTTCCAGAAAAACCAACAGCAGATTCGGCTCCACAGACCCGCAGGTAGAATTCTCACCCCTTCCAGAAAAACGACCTCGTCCGAGACGCCTGTTTTGTGTTCCTTAATTCGTTTGTTTCTTCCCCAGACGCAGCAGAAGAGCAGCGGAGCGAGCGAGTCTGTGGAAGAACAGGACGAGCCCCAGCGATCCGCCCCCCCTCCACCTCGGGGAAAATTCGTCTCGGCAGACGTCTCAGAGGCCGTGGAGCGAGCTCGTAGGAGGCGCGAGGAGGAGGAGAGGCGAGCCCGTGAGGAGAGGCTGGCCGCCTGCGCCGAGAAACTCAAAAAACTGGACGAGAAATTCGGCAAGGTGGAGAGAACGGCGCACTGCGGAGACGCACAAGGAGCAGATAATAAAGAGCTCTCGCCGTCACCCGGGAGAGACGCCGGCAAACCACCGCACGAAGCCTGGCAGCACGGAAATAAGGGTACGAGCGAGCAGCGGACGTGAAGCTCCGCCCAGAGGATCTGGGACTTTTCGTGGTTGGGTTTTTTCTCTCTCTGCATTCGGAGTTATTTCTCCTCCATGTCTCTCTCGCAGATGTTCCCGAGCCCAAATCCGAGGCGCTCCACAGCCAGGATTATCGAGACGATTTCAGCTACAGGAGCGAAGACGACGCTTCGGATTACGCGCAGCGGCACCAGAAGGCCGTCCCGCCCCGCTTCCAAAAGCAGCAGCAGGTGTGTGTCAGCGGCTGAAATCCATTTCTCCGTATTTTGGTGATTCGAGTCTGTTTGCTGCTGTTTGTATTTATTTATTTGTTTGTTTGTTTGTTTATTTGTGCCTGTGTGTTTAGGATCAGGTGTATAAGATGCAGCACTGGCAGCAGTCCGGATCCGGTCCCTCACAGCGAGGGTATTACCCCCCTCACGTGCTCGGCTTTGACCCTCGCTGGATGATGATGCCCCCGTACATGGACCCACGTGTTACCCAGAACCGCTCGACCGTCGATTATTACTCACCTAACGTCCACTCCTCGGGTTTGTTCACCGTCACCGGCGTTTCATCCTAAAACGTGAACGTGTTTATTTACACGTGCTTTCTCTACAGGTGTACTGAAATCGGGCGTGCCCCAGGATCGCCTCAACAGCCCTGAGTCCGCCTCGGATGAGGGCTGCCATCCCGGCACGCACCAGGAAAGGAGAGCGCTTTCCTCGGACTCGTACTCTGTCTGGAGCCAAGATGGCTACCCGCCCACCCGCAGTTTCACGCCGCCTTATCAGAGACCGCACGAGAGCGCCGAGAGGAGTCAGGTACCAGACGACAGGTACGCCAGACCTTTCCGTGCGTCGCCAGAAATGGGTTTATTATTAAAGAGTAAAACTTGAGTTGTTGCGGTTTCTTTTGCAGGAGCGATCGGTCGTGCTCTCAGCAGGACTCTTACCAAGAGAGGGGGACCGAACGCGTGGACAGTCCTTCAGAAGACCCCCCCCATCAAGGCTACCGCCCGGGTCAAGGCTCCGACATTTCTCTGGGGTCACAGCGAGACGAAGAAGCAGCCCAGCCTCTAGGACACGGCGAGTACCTGAAGTGCGAGTATCATAAGGAGGTCTCCTTGAGCCGATACCAGAGGGAGGGTCCAGACTCTCGTGATGAAGTGTGCGAGGGCAAGGAGAAGAGTTTCGAGTCTGGTTTCTGGAGGAAAGATGACTCTGCGAAGAAGGATAAAGACGCCGCTCAGTGGTCCGATCCGGGGTCGAGCAGCAGCAGCGGGGTTAGCCAACCGTCCGAACCGAGCGGCAGAACCTTCAGGAGGACGGGTCCGATCAAGAAACCGGTGCTCAAAGCCCTGAAAGTGGAGGACAAGGAGAACGAGAAGCCGAAATCTGAACCGGAGGAGAAGCCTGTTCCGTACAGGCTTGAGAAGGAAGTCCTTACTAACGTCTACGACCTGAAAAAGGACAACCAGCCTTTGATCAGCCGGCACCCGGCTCCTCCTGTCGCCCCTCATGAGGAGAAGCAGCCTTGCCGTCCAAAAGTGGAGAAATCGAGTAACCCGAGTGAAGAATCCCACAACGAGAACGGCTGGGATGGCACGAATTCCCAGGTGAAAGAGAACTCTGAAGTCAGAGAGCCTTCGGCGCCACGCCGCAACAACTGGATCTTCATCGACGAAGAGCAGGCGTTCGCGGGAGCCAGAGGGGCAGGGCGAGGTCGCGGCAGAGGATTCCGGGAGTTCAACTCGCGCGGCGGAGGCCGAGGAGGGCGTAGTGACAACAACAGGGGGATGTACAACGCTGGAAATATACAGCGATCGGGCCGGGCGCGGGGCTCTCGGGATTTCGTAAAAACTGAGGATTTACAAAGGGGCAAACCACGAAGACGGAACGTGAGCGAGACCCTGAGCGAAGCCTCCGAGTACGAAGAGCTGCCCAAGCGACGGCGTCAGAAGAACGGAGAGAACGGAGAAGCTGCTTATTCCACGTCCGGAGACACTAAAAGGGCGGATCGGGATTCCTGGAGGTCCAATAAGGTCTACAATAATGATCAGAGTACCGGCGGCGAACCGAGGGAAAAACCCAAAATGAGAAGTTTCGGTCGGTCCCTTCCTCCACGCCTGAACACCGGATACAACCGCGGGTTCGCATCGAAGGATTATTCCACTTGGAGGGGAAGAGGGGGCCAGATCGGAGGCGGATCCATGCAGGAGAACGGCTACAACTTCACGCACGACCCCTTCTCGAGGAAACCCGCAGAAAGTGAAGGTCTCAAGTACCCTCCAAAGTTTGCGTCGTCTTTCGCAGAGAACGGGCTCGAGGACCGCGACGGAGACTACCATTTCGACAACGATAACTCTGACAACCGGCCGCTGAGGAGAAGACGCCCACCTCGCCAAGACAAACCCCCGCGTTTTAGACGACTACGCCAGGAAAGAGAATCTGGCGGTCAGTGGAACAGCGAGGAGTACGTTAACGGGGATTTCGCCAGTTCGTGGCCGGGCCGTTCTAAACCCGGAGATGACCATTGGCCGGGTCAGTGTTCTGGGCATAGACAGCAGGAATTTGCACCTCAGGGTGAGGACTGGGAGACCGGTTCGGAAAACAGTGACTTGAACGACTGGAGAGAGAAACGTGGCGAGGCGTCGGTAGAACCGGGCCATGGAGAGTCAGGCTCTGAAAAACGAGAGCTCTCCAAGAGAAGTTTCTCCAGCCAGCGCCCTCTGGTGGAGCGACAGAACCGGAAGAGTGATATTCTGGAAAGCTCGAAGATGCCGCGTTCAACAGACACCGCTTCTAGCGGCGGTTCATCTAACCGCAACGACGGCTGGCAGAACGGCGTGACGAGCAACTGCAGACGGTGAGTTCGGACGAGTCCCATGTGGGGTTATGGGTTTAACAGTGTAGCGAGATCAGCAGGATTAAAATGGTCGGGTCTTGTCTGTTCAGGAGTCCTGAGGATGCCGGTCTGGGTCTGAACGCGGGTTCGGTGTACGGCGTGGAGCAGGTGGAGGACGGCCTTTCCACCGGCAACCCTGAACCTTCAGGGAAGAAGCTGGAGAAAGATCTGAAACCGAGGAGCCTGAAGGGAGACATGTCTGAGCCTCTTTCACAATACGACCTCAACAGCTACCCGAGTAGGCGGGAAAAACACGCACGCGGCTTTACGTTTTATTCTGTCCTTAAAAGTTGTTTGTTTTGTGGTTAGACGAATTTTCCTAATGTTCTTATTAACGTTCGGAATGTTTTTCTGACAGTCGAAAATGATTCCGGAGTCTCGATCCCGAGTCCCGACGGATTCCAGGACGCCCTCGTTAAAAAACAGCGGCGTCCACAGGAGGACGAACGCAGGAGGAAGGAGCAAGGCGCGCCGGTGCGTATGAGTAGATCGGATTTGGACGAGCGAACCCCTCCCATGAGGAAGGTTTTAAATTCGCATGCGCTTTCTTGCAGGTGACGGTAAAGAACAGAGCCATCACGTCAAAGATGCCTCCTCGTTTCGCCAAGAAGCAGGGCGGGATCTCGATCGAGCAGCCTGAGGAGACTCTCTCGACAAATAACCTCGGCACTGAGATCTGGGAGACCAACAGCACGGGTAACCCGGTGCGCCGTATACAGGACGAGCTTCAGTCGTTTCAAACGGTCTTTAGGTTTCATCCTGTGTGTTTTTCTCCCCCCGCGTTCCAGCTCTTGCAGTTCAGTCGTCTGCCGGAGACTCGTGGACGAAGCAGGTGTCATACACCGGGAGCGAGCCGAACTCCGAGGTCGGGCTTAAATCACATCAGTGTCACCCTTACCCTCAAATTTACATACCCTTATTACCACTCCTGCACTTGTTCCTGACCCTCTGTTAGTTTACCTTCTTTCATTCATGATCGGAATGCCGTCTCGTGCAGGATTCGGACGCGGGACCGGAGCAGAGCAAAGAGCACAAACCCGGGCCGATCGGAAACGAGCGCTCTCTGAAGAACCGCAAGGGTTCCGAGGGAGTGGAGCGCCTCGAGGGCCCCATCACCCCCGTTAACGGAGTGGACATCCACGTCGACAACGTCATCCCCGTCCCGCCCATTGAGTTCGGCGTCAGCGCCAAGGACTCCGACTTCAGCCTCCCTCCGGGATCGGCGCCGGTGGCCGTGTCCAACCCCGTCACCAAGCTACAGGACGCTCTCGCCAGCAACGTGGGTTTCACCGGTTTTGTTACAGTCTTGGAATGCTCTTACTGTTACCATAGTGATTACCGTGCCACTGTCTTATGGCTATGGTTGGTGTTACTGTGCTGTGTGTGAGGGTGACAGGTGGCGGTAACGAACATCTGTAACAACACTGACGGGCTTAGAGCTGCAGTGTAGTTACTGAACTGTTCCATTTCTGTTACCGTAGCGCCGCTAGTTACAGCGAAGGTGTGACGCCGGTGTTAGTTACACTGGTCGTTATGGTGAAGGTGTTACAATTGTCACAGTTACCTGGTTGCTATAGTTACTTTGTTAGAATGGTGTGAGTGTTACAGGTGTCCTGGTAGTTGTTTTGACCTGGTGGGGGTGTGTTTTTAGGCAAGCCTCGCTCAGGGCATTCCCATGCTGCGTCGAGATCACCTGCAGCCCGCCATCAGCCTCAATCCCATTTCCTTCCCCACCACCGACCTGACCCTGAAGGTACGTCAGGCTTTTTATATGTATGTATATACTCGAGCGTCACGTGTTTATTCTGTACAGTCCCGTGTTGTATTTCCGCTCTCGGAGACGTTCACCGACGCCACCCTGTTTGTGCAGATGGAGTCTGCGCGTAAAGCCTGGGAGAACTCCCAGTCCCTCCCCGAGCAGGGTTCTCCGGGCGGCGCCGGGTCCGTCACGCAGCCTCAGTGCAGCTCGTCCAGCGCCGTCAGCTACAGCTCGTTCGGGGGCGTCTCCATGCCTCCCATGCCCGTGGCCTCCGTCGCTCCCTCCGTCTCCATGCAAGGTTTCAATACCTCCACTGTGTACACCAGCAGACTGAGTTTTTATCACCAATCGTATTTAATGCTTTTCCCGTGTTTCACCTGTGCAGGTAATCACATCCCTCCTCTGTACCTGGACGGTCACGTTTTTCCGAGCCAGCCTCGTTTAGTGCCCCCGACGATGACGCAACAGCAGAGCTACCAACAGGTATAAAGATAACTAGCGTATAACGCCGAATGATATCTCTATTACACAGCATGGTGTGATCGATGGAAGTCATTGTGTGTGTGTGTGTGTGTGTGTGTGTGTGTGTGTGTGTGTGTGTGTGTGTGTGTCAGGCTGCAGCCGCCCAGCAGATCCCCATCTCCCTCCACACGTCTCTGCAGGCTCAGGCTCAGCTGGGACTCCGCGGCAGTCTCCCCGTCTCTCAGTCCCAGGAGATGTTCAACTCCATCCCCACTTTCAGGTTCGTCAGAGTAAAGTTCCGTCCTGTCGTTCAAACCACTCAGACTTCGTTTTTCCGCGTTAATGTCGCGTTCAGTTGCATGAAGCCAGGAAGGAAAATAAGCTGAGTTTGTGTCGGCGAATTTGCGCCACAGGTCGCAGGTGTACATGCAGCCCAGCCTGTCCCACCCGAGCGCCATGGTGCTGTCCGGAGCGGCGCCTCTGAAAGGGCCGTACTCGCCGTTCCCCGGCATGCAGCCCTCGGAGATGGTGAAGCCGCAGTCTGGTTCGCACTTTCAGCCCATTAACGGCAACCAGGCGCTGGTTTACGACAGTCCCATCAACCAGGCGGCAGGAATGGGCACGTCTCAGCTCATGGACTCGCAGCTCATTCAGGTGTGTTTATTTCTGTGTGCGCTGTAACGTAATAACGATGAAAACGTTTGAAGTTGTGTTGGTTTGATAGATCTCAGGGCTGAGGGTGTAACGTACGGATATCTCGTGTGTGTTCAGGTGACGATGCCTCTACCCGGTTCTCAGTTGCGTTACGGTTCTGCCCAGCAGCACCTAATCCTTCCACAGTCCATCCAGCTCCAGCAGGGACAGAACCTGTCTGTCGGCGCCCCACGCCGCATCATCCCCCCTGCGTCCCAGCAGCCTGTCATCACCACCAGTAGAGAGGTGCCCACTTCGGTCCTTCATGGATTTTCTTATGTTTACTGTTTTAATTCTTGCTTAACGTGTGTGTGTGTGTGTGTGTGTGTGTGTGTTTCTCTTTACTATTCATGCTTTTCCGAACAGCCAACTCAGCTGGAGATGAAAGGATTTCAGTTCCCCGATAAAGCCAGCCACTCACCTGGAATACCTGGTGGCTCCTACAGGTGTGTAAACGCTGCGCAGGTGAGCTTACTGATTTTTAAAATATTCTGGGTTTTTTTTAGGTAAAACTTTGAGTTTTCTCTCCTTGTCCCCTTTCAGGCCCGGTTCTGCCAGCCCCAGTGGGAAGCCGTCTGGCCCCGGTGCCCCCCCGAGCGTAGGCCCGCTCCCCGGACATTACGCTCAGCAGGTGTGTACCTTTACAAAGAAAATCCCGACACACCCCTTTTTAAGCGTTCCTAACTTCTTTTTAAACTCGGGTGCCCCCTCCACAGGGCAACATGGTGATGCACATGCGCACCACTCCGACCAGCGGGCCTTTCCCAAACCCCATCCAGAGACCTGTAATGCAGGTAAACAAGGCTGTAATTATGCGCTCTACCCCTTACTCGAGCCCAGGCCGCGATCCTTCCCACTCCACCCCCCCTACCAACCCGGAGGCCCCTAACAAGGGTGCAGAGGAGGGCACGAAGGTGAGCCACCCACTGTAAAAACCTGATAGGTAATTTCAGTTTATCCACTTCTTTTATTTCTTTTATTGCTGAATTTGAAGAATGAAATCTCATTTCAATGCAGTTATTTGTTTTCTGTCTTGATTACTTATTTTTTGAGTAACGAATCACTCAGAGCTGCTGTTAGCGAGCCGAGTTAGTTATCGTCCTGGCGCTGATTATTTTCCATCATGTTTGATTCCTTTTATACTTCAGCAAGTATGAACATTCTGTTCACTGAAGTGTGCGTTTTCATTTTTATCGAGATATAATTCTATTAAATGTGCTGGAATGTCAGTAAAACAGCACTGCAGTAACTTTTGAGTAAGGACGTCCCCGTGGTGAAGACTCGGCGAGGGCGTGTCTGTGTGGGTCTTTAAAATTCACTCAAAACTCTGTAAGGGGACCCCGTGGGTAGTGTGGGTACTGGTGTAGTAATAATAATAAACGTGACGTTCACGTTACTAGTGAATCGGTTCAGATCTCGCTGTGTAGGAAAAGGAATTAAACGCTGGTGTTAAGGTTGTAAGATTTCCACCGTGTGTGAGATTGCGATGATTGATTGTGTTGTTGTTTATAGTTCAGTGCAAGCTTACGGTGCTGATGCGCTCTTTCGGGCGTTCCCCGTGCAGGTGAAGGTCCTCCGTGAGGCTCGGCAGGTGGTTTCTGATTTGAAGGCGTCCTCGACTTCGTCCGGGATTCCTGGGAAACTGCAGGACGCCACTGCAGCCGGGCCGGGGAAACCGAACCGCACCGGAGCCATTAAACCTCACAGCGTTAAAGTGGAGGAGAGCAAGGCCTGATCACGGAGCTCCCGCCGCCGTCATACAGAGGCGCTGAGCTCCAAACAACTACTTCTCTATCTCTCTCGATCGCTCATTAGCACTCTCTCTCTCTTTTTATCCCTTGTTTATCTCTATCTTACTCTCTCTAACTTTCTCTCTCTTGCTCTCTTTCCTTCATTCTCTTTTTCTGTGTCTATATCTCTCTCTCTCTCTCCCCATATGGTTAGTTTGGTTGTCGTTCGTCCCTCCTCCATCACTGGACCACAGACTGACCACAGAAGCACCAGAACAGGACACTTCCAGCTAAAGCACCGTATAGAGATATATATCTATATATAAAAATGTATACAATGTTATATAAAATATAGACGGACGTGATCGCTTGGGACTCTTCTCAGCAGACTCTCTTTAAGATCCTCGTTATTTATTTTCCATTTCGACGACGACGATTAAAAGAAAAAAGAAAAAAGCCTCATGGTGAGTTCTTGCGTCGCCCCGCCCCGTCCGACCCCACTCCCGCCATTTAAAAAAACGCCCCACCGGAGGTTGGGCTGTAGTTTTTGATCAATGTGACTGAGAGTCGAGGAACGTGTCCTGATGTCCTGTAAGAACTCTAGTGTGTCATTTTTACCGGAAACCATGAATTTTAACTCTTGTGTTTTCTCTTTTTTTTAAATATATTAAATATAATAATAATCACCGCCTTTTTGCCCTGTAATGAAGGGGCACCTTTTATTCAAATAAAACAAAAACTCTGTCCAACCCCCATTATTTGAGGATTTTTGTTGTACATGTGAAACACAGAACTTCTGAAAGACTGAAACTCAATTTTTTATTTTATTCTTCTTTCCCCTTCATGTCCTTTTTTTTTCTTTTTTCTTTCTGCCTTCTGAGCACCAGGTAGTGTGTGCGCACGTGTGTATGTCTAAGCGTGGGGCACTTAAGCGTTAAATCCACCCCACCCCCACCCCCTGTCGTCTCTGCTAGCGGGTGTTTTGCTGTGTTATCATTAGCGATGGATCACAAAAACGTTTCATGATGATACCTTTTCCACGAGTATCATGGTATTGTTATAATGAAGGTGGTGATGAAGAATGAGTAGATGTGTATGTTTAGTGCCCTCTACAGCCTTCCTGGTGAATAACAATTGTGTTGTCTGTTTAGTTTTTTTTTTTTTTTTTTTTTTGGAAAAGGGGTGGAGCTGTTCATTTCAGGGCCAGAAAAAAACATCCATTTTAAAGCCTGTAAAAACAAAGTAAAGGTATGAAGTAATGAATGATATTGGAACGTGTTATTTTAAGGATCTTCTGAAAATGAAGTGGTTGTTAAAGGTTCTTCTTTTTCCTTCAGCTTTAATGTTCATCTGTTACTGATATTTTTGATAATAATGATACCGATATTGTGGTCATGTATTGCTGAACCGTAATACTTAATAGATGATAAACACAAGAAGTGTCCATCACACCTCCTCCAGTGACGGATTTCACAGCCTCATTTTTGTCGCTTTCTTTTTGCTTTGGGCTTTGTTTTTTTTTTGGTCACATTTTTGGTGAAATTCCACAGAAGGAAAACACGTGGTGGAGTATATCAGCTGAGCATCTCATCCCACAACCACATGGAATATTTAAAACAAAAACAAAAGGTGCTTTTGGCTGCAAATAAAGGTGGGGGGTGGGGTGGGGTGGGGGGACAGACTAAAGAACTTTGTTCCGGTGTAAATAACGAGAAACGCCTCCTGCCTGCTGTGGAACATGCAAGGAACGCTGAAAAGACTTTTCCTATTCTACAAACAGGATGTTTTTTTTCCTTCCGCCTCCTGATTGAGGGGGGAATCCGATCAGATCTGCGTCAGTAACTGTACAGGCTCATGGCTTTCCTTTGTAAACTCCAGCGTTACCTTTTCCTTTTGCGTATTTAAGTTCAGTTGTACGGGACCGCTCGTCGGTTTCAGTGGCCTCTTTATCCTTAAATGTCGTTTATCCTCTGCTTTCAGAGATGTGAATCATAATTGCTCTTTTTTTCTCTTGTATAATGATCTCATTGAGAAGAGGAAAAACATGAAATAAAGCAAACTGCTTTTTCAAAGACTTTGTTCCCACCAAGAATTTCCTGTTTGTGTTCTATAATCTCTCTATAAAGGTGAAATGATGGTTAAAAAAAACACTGAAAAAGAGGATTATAAAAGGATGTAAAGTCGGCACACCCTCCAGACTAAAAAAAGAATAGGATGGAAATATACATTTTCACATTCACTTCCTTTCACTTTATATAATCATTTTTAAAAATAAACCTGAAGGGTTTTTTAGATTTGGGCTTATAAACTGAAACCGGGGGGAAACTTTTTAAAAATTATTTATATTTGGCAAAATCTAAAAAGAAAAGCAGAATACATGACGATTAGTATTATCCAGCTTTTATAGTTTTGAGATTTATTCATCTGTTTAATTAATAAAGAAATCAGCTTTGAAGGTTTTAAAATATTTTGTTTGTGTTTATCAAATATCTATTTACCTGTTGTATTTTTAAAATTTGATACCTTTATATTGACACATATTTGGTTATTAACCTGTGATTGTTTTATTTATCCATTTTAGTTCACCATTTTGTTTCATATTGGGATTTATTTATTTAATACTTTTTTTTACCCTTTTAATAAATGTTTCATATTTGCAGGCATCCTTTAATTAGTGAATAATTTATAATTATAAATTAACCCATTATTTACATTATTATCGTTTGTGGGATGAGGTAGAGATCCCAAATCACTTTTTCTGGATATAAAGGGAGGGAGGGTTTTACTTCCATTTGTAGTGTATGATTACAGTGATTGGTTCAGCTCCCATGGAAGAACTGCTCTTTGATAGGTCTGTTGTTGGTGACGTTTCTTTTTGAGGCGAGGGGAGTCTATTTCATTGTTGCCAGATTGATTAAATTAATATTAACAAAACGATATATTTTATATATGACAAAAAATTTGTAATTTAAATTTTACGCAATGTTACTAAACGTGTATTTTACTTTATACACTTCAAGTTATCTGCAATATTATTACCGTTTTATTTTAAATTTTTTAACCTGGTATAAATATGCTATGAAAGACGAAAAACTGGCAACCTGATTGCATTCCAATCGTATCTTTTGAAACAAACCTGAGAGAAAATCTTTGTGCAGCGTCTTCACTGTTGCACGGTAAGTTATTTAACATATTTTTACATTTCACCTCAGGATATAGCAAAGTCAAGGAATAGAACATTAGATTTATCGAGTAGTTATCAAAAAGACCGAAGTAAATAATTTTTTCAGTCAGTGTAGCTCGTTAATACTTTACCTCAGTGAATCAGGACCGAGATTATGAGTAATAAAGTGTGTTTTAACTGACTGGAACTATATTTTCCTCCTTTTGTGGTTCGTACGAAAGTATAATCAAGTTGAAGGATTTGTTAAATTAATACGCTACTAAGAAAACATGAAGTAGAAAACGGCTCAAATGGGAGTCGGTTCAATGAGTCGACTCTTGTGAACGATACATGATTTTTTGTGTGTGTGTGTGTGTAAATGTGTGTATGTGTAGCAGGATGGTGAGTAAACGAGTGAGGAAAATGGATGAAGGTCTGATGATGATGCAGGAGTTGGAGGATAACCTGAAGGAGCAGATCGATAGACTGGAACATGTCCGTCTGGCTGCAGCGGAGCTGAAACAAAACCTGTCTGGGGTGAGAGGCTTTAAAAAGAACCCAGTAGGTGAATTAAAGGTTCAGTGTGTAGTATTTTGTAGGATATATTAGCATAAATAAAGTAAATCGTTAACAGATACGCTTGCATTAATCTGGAAGCATTAAAAAAGTTGTTAAGTTTTTGGAATCTTATGGAAAAACGGTATATTTCCGGAGCGGGTCCGCTAACATGCAGGCCGCCATCTTGCTCCGCCATGTTTCCACAGTCTGAAACATACAGTCTGAAGGGAAGGAAATTTCAGTTGGTTGCAGTCTGGAACATTTCCACTAGGTACCACAAAATCTTACACACTTTAAAAGCTCGAAGCTGTTTGTAGTGAATCAGATCAGATCAGGACCTGTTTGATGACTTGTTTATTTGAATAAATGTAATAGTTTTTGACTGATTGTGTTTTGTATAGAGCAGTGGAGATCTGCGTCAGTCCATCACTGATCACGTGGACTGGTTAAATCATCTAACGGAGCGTGTGGAAACCCTCCAGATGAACACTTCCGTCTTCCTCCAGGTCTGCAAGTCACTCAGATAAACACTTTACTCCAGTTTAAAAAGTCACGTCTTGTTGAAGTTTGTTTATTTTTGATGTTTGTTTGTTTATTCTTTTTTACAGATGAACTCCCGACCGCGAGTCTTTCGAGGTAAGCAACAGAGCTTCCGAAATCCCTCCCACCTGGGGCGTGGTCACCTGGTCGACGACGCCCAATCAGAATTCGGTTGGTCTCCAATTCGTACGAGGCGACACAGTGACGCTGCTTCCGAGTTGTCGTGTGCCTGGTGACCCTGAAAACCTGCTTAATCGATCATGACATTTCATCACTTCTTATATTTATACATTAACTCTATACCTCCGTGATTTCTTAAAAATTAACAAACCCACAAAACTACTGTGTGAAAGCTTTTATTGTTTTATGACACGCAAAGAAACTTTCAATAAACATTTTGAGGTGCCTTATCAAATATTTAAATCTTACTTATTCTTTTAACTATAAAAAAGTCACATTTTTGTCACTTAAATTAATTTACTCATTTAAATTTCGGTTTCATATTAAAGGAAGATATATTTGGCTGAGCGGGCTGTTAGTCATACACGACAAGTGGGACTGTAAACGTTTCGTCTCTATTGTAAGCAATACAAAATTTTAATTACAATTTTCCAATTCTTAAAATGTTAAAAACTGTACAAGTTCTTGCATTACAGTTTACAGGAGATGTTCGCATGGAGCTACATAGTTCGCCGAAGTCTGGTTCATTTCAGTAACGTAACACAATCACTTTTTGTCTGGAAAAAAAACAAAATATTTTAGTTCCATGTTTTGTGAAGCGAGTGTCGAGACTAGTGGCCTCGGTAGATGCACGTCTGGCTTGAACAGACCAGGTAAGATGTGCTCCGTTTAAAGACCGGTAAAGACCGTTTACTTACATAAAGATAAAAAGATCACGTTTGGTTAAATGGAAACACCAGCAAGTTTTTACACTCAAATATATTTAATTCCGGATGTTGTTCCTATCCAGTGACGTTTCATGTCACAGTATATGAGCTGATATCCCAGGAATCAGATCTCATGATTGCTAGGATCATGACCAAGCATGTAATATATATGTTGGTGATTTAAAAAAAATGAATAACCAATATTAAAACTTATTTTGAAAGTTAATTAATTTTTATTTTTTATACGACACTTATGGAATAGGATTTATTTCTACGCAAATAAATTTTTAAAGTTGGTTATTTCAAGTTTAATATGCTTTTTTACACACAAAATTTATATTACATTGTCACGTTTAAATTTATACTTTTATTTTATAAAAAAAAAAAATAATTTATAGAAAAAGATTTTTTTGAGAACTTAATGTGGTGAGTAATAGTTAATATAGACCGTAATATAAATAGTTAATAAAAACCGTTACTCCCTTTCATTCAAATTTGATGCTTTGCTGCCCTCTGGTGGATATATTAATGTATCGCAGATTTACTAATTAAATAAATAAAATAAAAAAACCTGAAGATGTTCATTCATTCCTGAAGTCCTTGGAGCCAACAGCTCGCCAGACCACTGCAGGGCCAACACCACTACCATTCACCCTCACACCTAGAGCCAAGTGGAACAAAAACACATCAAGAAAGCTCTGCAACCTGCAAATATCCAAACTGGGGTTTTGTCAAATCAGCAAAGAAATCCAGAAGTAACAACATGGCATCCAACAGAGAGGAGAAGAAGAGCAGGGCAAAAATGTAGTCATTCCATATGTGACAGGACTGTCTGAGAAACGTCGAAGGATTTTCTCTAAACATGACATTCCAGTAAATTTCAAACCCAACACCACCCTCAGACTAAGACTGGTTCACCTCAAGGACAAAACTTTCAAAGAGAATCTGATCGGCGTGTAGCGAGGAGCGTTCAGACCTGTACATACGAGAAACTAAACAACAACTGCACAAACTGATAGAGCAACACAGGAGAGCCACCTCTTCAGGTCCAGACTCGGCTGCCCACCTACACTTTCTGAGTGTTAACCACTACACCACCCTGCCGCCCTGTGACAAATTGTGAAATTAATTTCATTTTTAGAGTTGTTTGAAAAGACTGCATCTTACCAAAAGTAAGATTCAGCATTACCAGAATAAAATAAATAAACAAATAATAATAAAAAAAGCATTAAAACAGAAATTCAAACATCTGCTTAAAAAATAAATTAACAAAATTTTATTTATTAAAAAATCCCCTCAAGAAGGACGAGTCAATGTAATGAGTGTATTTTGTTATGTGGTTAACTGTTAAAGTGGATTTTGTATTAAGTCTAATCAGATATTCAGGGTCAAAGTTCAAACTGTTCCACTGGACCAAAAGCACTAAAGGACTTTTTCCATCACTTTCTTTTGACTAAATCAGAATCTCTTCTGCGCGGCTCGGGGTCAGAATGGACAGAGTGACACGCCAAGGTCAAAGTTAATGTTTTCACAAAGCAAACCGGATTGTCCAGGATCTCTCTCTCTCTCTCTCTTTCTCACACACACACACACACACACACACACACACAC
>JBCNYG010000005.1:11670104-11680476 GCA_039654305.1 Porochilus rendahli | reverse complement strand
TCTCAGAGCAACAAAACTCTTTACACCACAGCACTGGATTCTGTAGTAGTGTACAAGCGCCTCTCTAGTTCGAGAGTGTGTGTGTGTGTGTGTGTGTGTGTGTGTGTGTGTGTGTTTTGGGGTAATTTAAAATTTGATTCAGAATCTTTATTTACAAAAAAGTCAGAAATAACTTCTTCATATGTTTAGAGTCAGAATTTTTAACACGGATGCCTTGAATGCGCAGAGTTTGATTTAATAATAAGGAGATTATTTGTCGTGTGGCTCGTCACGGTCTCGTGTTGTGTGGCTGTATGTCTTCTCATTTTTTTTTTTAATCAGAATATTTTTTTTCTCAGAAACGATGACTTTAATTCAGATTTTTATGAACACCTCTCCCGGCCGCCCAGAAGCTTGTGACAAAATGTAATACCTGTAGGTGGCCCCAGTACGCTTCTGTAAGGACTCCGATTGGTGGGAATCTGAATGTGGTCACCCTGCACAGACAGAAGAAACGAGTATAGCTCTCTTAAGTTTAAGCTTGGTGAAGGTTTGCGCCCTCTGAGTGCTCTCGCGTGTTATCTTTATGTTACAGATTAACAAATTTAAATTGTTAATTAATAATCATGAAATGTATTTTCATTCTGTTTCCTGCCTTTTACTGAGGCAGGTTCATGTTTCATGTTTATTAGCAGTTAATATGTTTTGCAGTGATATGATTATTCGAGGGTTTATTGAAGTTCAGACCCCACCAGCGTACCCTCTCGACATCTTTTCATGTTGTTGTTGTTGTTGTTGTGTAAGAGTAATAAAACATGTATTTGTTGTTTTTGTTTGTTCTTCAGGGCGGACCGAAGACGAAGCGATTAACACGTCCGCACCACAGCAAGTAGGTCCTGGGTTTGAGTCCCAGGCTCAGTGAAGGCGTTTCCGTGTGGAGTTTGCATGTTCTCCACGTGCATGCACGGGTTTCCTCCAGGTACTCCGGTCTCCCCCCCCCCACAGTCCAATGACATGCACATTAGACTGAGTGGCTGCTAGGTGTAAGTGGTTGTGAGTGTGTTGCCCTACGATGGACTGGCAAGCTGTTGAGGGTGTACCACACCTTCGCCCAGCGTCCCAGCGACACCAGTAGGATTAAAGGGTTCATTAATGAACGAATGGATGAATGTTTGTTTGTTTTCAGGATGTGCTGGTGTAGGTAAGGACTCTGTTCTGGTGTGTTTTGGTTTATTTTACCATACAGGACGACTCACACTGTGTTTTTTATTTTGTTGACTCTTCATTTGAAGATAAAATCATCTGCAGAGACAAAAAATTCTGAGAGACAAAAATAGATTTCTTTATTAAAAAAGCACACACAAATGGAGTTTGAAAAGAAATATCTCTTCCCTGCTTTTTTAATTTGTATTTTTCAGAATCAGTTCTTTTGCTTCGCCGGGTTTTTTTACCCGTGATACAACTTTTGTGAACTTTATTGTGAAATGCTGCGCTGAATGAATGTAAATACCAATTATTTACCAAAAGTGAGGTAGATATCGATGTCTCTGGGAATATCCACTCATCCTGAGGTGAATAACTGTTTTAGTATAAACCACACGGAGACAGAAGTAAAACTAAATAAAATACGATTTTTATGTGTATTTTCACACGTGGAAGTCATTTTGTGTAGTTTTCTTCTAATGTTTTGCGACAACATTTTGTTAAATTTCTGGGATTTCAGAATCTCCAATCATCACAAACCGTGAGTTTGTTTTCCCCAACGGTGTTTTGAAGCATCAGCCCGAGATTGGGAGGTGGATAATGTGTATTATCCCACGTCTCTGAGGCAGATAATTAACAGATATATATCACGGAATGGAGGTCTACATCACCCGATAGCTGTACACGATGAGACTGAGTGCAATAAATGTTTTCTTTTATCCACTGGATGGTGGGAAATATTGCATGTCTGTTGTTTTATTAATATTTTAAGACCATTTACAATGTGTGGGCTACGAGCATCGTTGGCTAGATAAACTCTGGTGAAAAATGTAATAATTATAATAAATATAACGATTAGAAAATGTTTTGTGGAGTTCTGTATTCGAGTAGTGTAAGTTCAGTGCTTCACTCCGCCATTTTGTTTTTCAGTCCTCACGGTATATGAGCTGATATCCTAGTAGTAGGTGAGCCAATCAGAGTGCTCGGTTGCTCATATCCAGTGTGTGAATACGATAATGTGTATTATCCCGAGATAGCGAACCAGTCATATCGCGCAGATTCCATGCAGTAAATATCGAACGATAATAATTTATTCATGTGAATGAAGGTGTTGCTGAGATGAAAGTGAATCCCATGTTTTTTTTTTTTAAATAAAAGAACAACACGCAGGACGCAGAAGTGTGAAGTACAGGAAAGTACTAGTTTTTATTCCTTCATATTCAAACTTCACAAACAGCGTGAACTTGTACAATACCTCAAGAGAGTGAAAATTACAAAAAAGTGCTGGTAACATTTACAAAAAAATCATCATCCTTACTTTTGCGACAATCAGTTATTCTTCCACTCCTTTTTTTAGTCTTTTGTATTAAGGCTTAATACTTCTGTATAAAGTATATGCAAGATAAGTCTTCACAGTTTTTTTCGAAAAAAAGTCACAATATTATGTAACATAATGAAGCTTTTACAGCTAATTTTTCTGTATAATAACAAATACACATCACTGGTAATTATACGTGAAATACAGGGCTTACTGTAAAATGGCAGGTAATGATACTGACTGCTGAAATCAATTTTTTTTTAAGTTTTATTTTTTTTTCTCCTTAAACACGTTTATAGGAAAGGTTACATGAACATAGCGCTGCGATAACTGAAGGACGAGAGAATGAAAGGAATAGTATGATTTAAAGAAAAAAAAAAAGAAAACAGAGATCGCCTCCAAACTTTGGCACATCCCTTTAAATGTTTTTTTTTCCTCATAAAATATAATCAGGTTTATTCTGTTGTTGTTGTTGTTTGCTGTTGATGTTGTTGTGAGCGAGACTGGTGTAAAGTGAAATCATGCTGCGTAGTAAGGTGCTCAATCACACGCAATCGGCCGCGCCATGATAAGGTGCGTTTCTAAGACTCAAAGCATGGAGGCCTTTTTATATCCCACTAACAAAGTCAGTAATCATTCAAATCATGAAAGGAATAATAATAATAATAATAATAATAATAATAATAATAATAATAATAATGATACAAAGAATAATTTACAAAAGAACACAAAAACATCATTATGACCAAAAGTCTCGAGGCGACCTCGTGAGTTCATGCGTGTTTAACGTACATTAAAAGTAAAATTTAAATTATTTCTTTATGCTGTATGTGTGTTAGACGTGTGCCGACATCCCAACCCTGTGTGTGTGTGTGTGTGTGTGTGTGTGTGTGTGTGTGTATATACACTGTATGATTATTTTTAAATATTATTAAAAATGTTTTAAACGTCATGCATGAACTTGAATAATAATAATAATAATGTTGTTCTCGTGTTTAAAGTGTGACTGATGTTAAAAAGTGTGACGTAATCCGCTATGATGCTAACGCTACTGCTAACGCTAACGCGCGAGAGCGTGTGACGGAGCTGATCGTCGGCACACACCTAACGGCGGGTGTGAGTATGAGATGGTCTGTACCGAATGCGACACAGAACGAAGCAGAAATTCAGGTTTTTATTTTGTTGTTATTTTTTTTATACATTTTTTTATCCGGGGGATTTTTTTTTTCTTCCGTAAGCTGCACTAGTTTACAGATTATGAGAGCTCTAGCCCTAAATGTTACCCTCATGCACACGGTTAAAGTGACGCGACAAAGCTCGCTTTAAATCACCTAACATCACGAAAAAAGCGGTTTTGGTTTTTTAGTGCAAACACAATCGCTGGCTTCAGCTTCTGGAGAATAACAAGCTCACCAAGAAAGATCACATCGAAGGCACATACTTATGCTTCCTCTAACACGCGACGAGTTTGAGACGTGACACCTTTATTATTATTATTAATTTTTTTTTTTTGCAACACCTTTCAATAAACACCACAAAGCGCTTATTACATTAAAGCCACTAGTTCTGACAAAATCCAAAAAAATTCATCACTATTTATGATTGCTATCGATTACTCATGATTAATCAGAAATTATCCGTGAAAGAAAAGCGGTGACTTTGAAACCGGTTTTCTTTCCTTTACGGATAATTTTTCCCAGCCTGCGTGTGGGACTCTGTTGATCGCCGCCACACAACAACAGGAAACATGTTTCCTGCGACAGGCTGCGACACTAATTACACTCGGATTAATTGTTGTCGTTGTTTTTTTTGTTTGTTTTGCGTGTGAGCGGCGTCCCGGGAACACGGCGCTGCAGATTTTGGAGCTGTGTGAAAAGAGCGACGACCACGACGCAGCGGCAACAAACACCAGCGATGAGCACACGACGACGAACGGAAGGAAAAGTCCATCTACACACACTTGCACGAGGCCTTTTTATACGTGAGCATACAGATCCAAGGACAGAGAGAAACTGCTGCAAAATATTTGTGAAGTTTTTCTTTCTTTGCGTTAAAACGATTATGAGTTTTTTTTCTTTTGCGCCGTGTTCCCGGGACGAATCTCCACATCTCCGTTTCCACCATCTCGTCTCCGCTTGTTTTTTTTTCCTCTTCTCTTTTTCCCACCAAAACAATCACGCGAGGAAACAGGAAGTACTAAATGTTCTAATCCGCCTCGTCCCCCTTGCCTTTTCGCTTCCTTGCCTACGTATCCGTAGTCGGCGTGAACAAACGTGACTGTTGAGGATGTCATGTGACGCACGCCTGTACCTTTTTTTTTTTTTAAGAATTTTTTTAAATAGTTAAAAAAAGACCCTCATTCTCAGCCTTGTCTCTCTCTGAAACACACAGCGTGGTGCGAGCGCACAGGCAGCGTTTGCTGTTCCTTACACCGACGTTTGTATTATAATAATAATAAGAATAATAATAATAATAATAACGACTCAAATTGTTCTCTTCCAGATGTAGATATTGCTGTTTATCCAAGAAGACCAAAAACTGTTTTAGTGCAAATCTCTTTTCTCATTTTGTAAAAGTGGCAGTCGGGCTTTTAGTTGCAGGCGAGCATTTTTGCGATAAAGAGCGTGAAACGAATTTTAGATTTAGTGGTTTCTTAAATTAGTTAAACTCCTACTTCAGTGGTTTCCGTTTTTTATTTTTATTTTTAATACGTGTCCGAAGAAGGCATGTCCTGATAATATGAGTTTAATACCATGATATATATAATCTTCAGAAAAAACGAAAACTTGTTTTACAGATGGCTGAAATAACAAATCCTAACTGAACAAAATTCTAATTCTAATTTCAATATTTTATAAAGAATTTTATTAATTTTTTTTTTAATTCTGCGATTTACATAAATGAATTAATTATTCCTTAAAAAACCCAAAGTAAAGTGATAAGAATACAGAAGGCACGCTCAGGACAATCACTACATGTTTAATTATTTACGATACTGATATCACGATATATCGCCTTTCGGATTATCAGCACATGCCTCCGCCGCAACTCTTCCAACTTTACCAATTTAATCTTGGATTGTTTTGGTTTATTTCCTGCAATGTCCCGCAGTAACGGACGCAGTAACGCCGTGTCTGCTTGTTTGTGTCTCACTTTAGTCCAGTGTTTGACAAGTCAATAGTATAAAAACACGGCCGTGTACACACACACGCACACACACGCGCAGCAACCCCCCCCCCACCAAGAAAAAAACCCACAATCAATTAACCAATCAATCAATTATTCAATCAAACCCCACCTTTCACCTCGGAAACGAAACAGCAGTCGTCACAAAAGCAAAAAATGTTAAAATAATAATAATAATTAAAAAAAAGCAAAAAAAATTCAGTATTTTTTTAATCTAAACTGCAGCATATAAAGTAGGGTTGCTTAGTTCTCTCTTTTATTATTATTATTATTTTGTTTTTCATCTTTCCTCCCATTACTACGACAGCTCCGCTCCTGCCATGAGACGCTTATAGAATAAACCTTTAGCATGAGGCTTGAATGGAAGAAAGAAAAACAAAGAAGAAGAGAAAATAAATGATGTATAAGTGCTTCTTCTTTATACGTCTTTATGTGTATAAGGATGTGTGTGTGTGTGTGTGTGTGTAAGATATGATTATAAACAGCATAAAAAAACAACTTAACGTTTGAATATGACTCCAGGTTTACAGCACTCGAATGTACATGACGATAAAACAGGGTAGCGATGATGCTAACAGGGTAAAATGGATATAAATATATATATATATCATGTATGTATGTCTATATATATGTATATAAATATATGCGGACGAATAGCTAACCCATGTACGCTAAAGTAACTCTAAATGAGCTCATGCTTCACCAATAATATTGCCTTTATCTAATGACCACGGGCTTTACATTCTACTCTGATATCAACGTTTTTTTCCACCCAACGTATTTACACCACCGATTAATATTCATGTTTTTTTTAAAGTCACAGGAAAAAAAAATTGAATAAACAAACCCAAACAGAAACAAAAACAGAGACAGGGATCGTTTGGTCCTTTAGGTCGCCATGTCGAATTTCGTGGCGTCCGTGTCGCCGCGCGTGCGCGCGTGTGTGTGTGTGTGTGTGTGTGTGTGTGTGTGTGTGTAAGACTGAGTGAACTCACACAGGTGCTGGAAAATACAAAAACATGCGTTAAACAGGCACTAGAGTTTCAATCACGTACGTTTTTTTTAATTTGTGGGAAGTTTCGTGCGAGCGTGTTTGTTAGAACAATTTACTATATAATAATAATAATGATAATAATAATAATAATAATAATAATTATAATAATATAATGTGCAAACAAAGAAAAACAGCTTGGTCCTTTTCAATTCATATCAAAAACAGCTTTTATAAAAATATCCAGAAAATAACAGGCGCATAATTAATTAATTCCACAAATCCAGTGCATTTTATTTCATGTTTTAATTATTAATCTTTTTTTTTTTTATCATTATTCCTTTTTTTAAAAAGAAAACACAGTTGGCTGATCACGGACTGAACGAGTGCAGAAATGTCTATTTATTTCATTCTTTCTTTATTTTTTACCTAGAAATCAATGCACGAATGCTGGGTTAGATTTTTCATCTGATTTTTAATATTTTTTAAATAAATAAAATGTATAAATCTTCAGGGATTTTTGGTCTTAGTGAGAAGTTGAAGATTTTGAAGTGTGTTTAAAGTTCAGCCAAAAAAAATTCAAACTTCACAAAAAAAAAACGTGAAGACATTTGATCGGACGCGCTGATGCTCTTTGGTGTTCATAGGAATAATAATAATAATAATAATAATAATAATAATAATAATAACTTTTACACTCTTAGTGTTTTCAGGTTATTAAAATTATATTAACAAAAAAATTATATTAACATTAAACATAAAGTTCACTCAGCTTGGAAGCTTTAGCATTAGCATTAGCATTAGCATTAGCATACCTAGTGCAGATACAGCGCATGTAAAAATTTTTTTAAAGAAACGCAGAAAACAGTTGCACAGTGCACGTGGATCGTTTGCAGGTTGTAGATGAGCGAGAAGCTCAGAACGTTCAACGCATCTTCACGGATCAACGCCTTGTTTTTTTTTTAAACACACACGTAGAAATTTCTGCTTCATTCAAAACTCTACCTGGACGCACAACGATACTCTCATCAGTTCTCACGCATCAGAATGTCCCAAACTCTCCGAGAGGACGCCGCAAAGTTCGGAGTTAACCTACACCCTGAACACACGTTGATGATCATGCTAGCATTGGAATACCCAGAATGCCATGTGATCGGGGTGGGATTTACCCCCGACTGAGCGATGTGGCGGCGCTTTAGTGTTTCTTTTTACAGATTTGTTCAGCTTTCTTGTCGTGCTCAACATCTTATAGAATAATACAGATCGCTAACTAGCTGTAGAGCTGCACTGCATTCTGGGAGTGTGAGTCCGTTATTTGTGATACCCCAAACAGCCTGTACGCTGGATTTCTCGTTAATAAACTGAAGCGTTAGGGTTTGGTGTCTCGCACACAGGATGAGCTTTTTCTGTTCAACAAATTTTTGAAAATCAGGGAAATTTTTTAAACTTTTTAATAATATTAAATTAATTAAACATTTTTTAGAGCCTTGAAACTGGAATATGTTCCACCTGCAACATATATCCTCCAATGTCCAACCTCATGTTCAGGGTGGAGTTTAACAGTCGGTGATGTATATACAGTATATATACTGATATACACGCCGTGCACGACCGCACGCGGTCACGTCCTGCCGCCTACACGGTCCTGATGTTATGTTTCTGCTCATTCCGTGAATCCGACAGGAATCAGAGGGAAGAGTGATTATTCGATAACTATTTGTGAGAGCGTCAGCGTTCAGAGCGGACTCCTCCGACACGTTCGATGCGTTTTTCTTTCTTTGAATTTTTGAATCTTTTGATAAAAGTGCAGTTTGTCAGCGTGCGGTGGGTGGGGGGTGTTTTGAGGGGCGTGGCCGACAGACTGCATTCAACTCACGGCTTTTCATTTCGATGCGGGCGTTTCTTTCTTTTTGTTTTCAGGATCGGTGGAATGCTTCAAACTTTGGATTGAGTTCACTCATTAATTTATTTTTAATTTCGTTGTGGTGATTAAAAATGTGCAGAATGTAATAAATGAAACAGAATCCCGGCGAGGGGTTTGTCGGGGCATGAATAGCTGCGAGAGAAGAGGAATGTTTGTGATTGAGACGACGGAATGCGAGCGATGATTGATATTTCCTCTGTGTGTGTGTGTTTGTGTTCCTTTTCTCTCGTTAGCGCCGCTTTTATTCTCTCAAGGACGAGTTATTATGAAAAGAAAAAAAAGGACCACCGATACACCGACTCGGCCACAATACGGCTGAGTGACGTCCGGAAACCGAAGGGATTAATAATCATCATAATACTTCGGTCATGTTTTGGAAATGGAAACTTTTATTATTTATTAAATCGCCACGTTTTTAGAGTGAACTAGGCATGTGCGTTATGACATCATCACGAACAGGAATCTGAACATCGGTTTTATTTGTTTATAATAATCAGAGATCTTAGGATTTGAAAAGGAGGCCCTGGGTTCGAGTCCCGGGCTCAGCGAGGGCGGTACTATATGTTTTCCCCCGTGCTTGTGTGGGTTTCCTCTGGGTACTCAGGTTTCCTCCCAAACTTCAAAGACATGCACATTCGGATGACTGGCTGTTCCAAGTTGCCCCTAGGTGCGAGTGTGAACGGGTGTGTCTGGCGAGGAGTTCAGGGTGTAACCAGATTTTGCCCAGAGTTGGCTGAGACGAGCTCCGGCCTCCCCACGACCCGGGTAGGATTACACAGGTCGGCAAATGGTTGGACGGATTGGGAGGAGACGTTTGGATTTACACACACAGTATATGTTTCTGTTTCCAAACTTTGAAGCTCCACCCACTTTTTTTAAAAGGACAACGTTGTCATGGGTGATTGCGATTCTCTTCATGTTTTATAGAAAGACTGACGAATTTATTTATGGATTCTATTTTGGATGGATAGAGATAGTGTGACTGGAGGAGTCTTTATTTATTATTTATTATATTTCTTTAAACTGGTTTACAAGACGTGGAAAACGTACGCAAAATTACTGAGCGAAATTGTTGTAACCATGGTAACGATACTGTGCGTGTGTGTTGAAAATCGTGTCCCTGACTATCATTACATGCCTAATACGGGGGAGCGTTATGACGATACAATATCCATACAGCGATGAATTGTCACAGGAATTTTTTAATTTTTGGAATTTTGCGGGTATCGTGACATCATCTCAGGATCTTCATCCTCAGATCGGAAAGCCGCCGATTTTGCTGTAAACGTTTGTTCAAAGTTTATGTTTGATATTTATGCGTGATATCTTTACCGTGATACAATATTCCGTCCGTATTGCTCCGCCCTTGAACATTATTAATCATCAAGCTGAAGTTATTTTATGAGTTCTGTGATTGAACCTGAGAGAAAAAAATTAGAGATTAGCCAAGAAAAATAATTGAGGAAGAAAAAAACCTGAAGTAACAGAAGTTTGAGCCGACCCCGAGCGCTCGGAGATTTTTTTTTTGCTGACGGTTAGCAGATGGCGTTCGGTTACACGAGAATCATTTGGTTCGTTAATAAATGAGAAAGCATCAGGTAAAAACGCTGAAGGAAAATGGACTGTGGGAGGAGGAACGCATTCGAGAGGATGAGGGGCGAGAGAGAAAAACTTCACCTCCACACACACACACACACACACACACACACACACACACACACACACACATACACACACAACACACACACACACACACACATACACACACACA
>JBCNYG010000005.1:11287214-11297916 GCA_039654305.1 Porochilus rendahli | reverse complement strand
TGTGAGTGAGTGTGTGTGAGTGAGTGTGTGTGAGTGTGAGTGAGTGTGTGTGAGTGTGTGTGAGTGTGAGTGAGTGTGAGTGAGAGTGTGCGCGCGCGCATGTTGTTTAAGGAAAAAGTTAAAATAAAAAGATGTGCAGAGCAAAATTTACTGTTGGTTCGTTGTTATCGTGACACTGCACTCTCTCTCTCTCTCTCTCTCTCTCTCGACGTGATCTACAATATTTTGGTCCAATTAATGAGCGCAGATGCTGAATCGTGACGCCTCACCGAGTCGCCAGTTGGTTAAGATTTGTATCAATCATTGATTACATATTAATTTGGTCACATGATGTTTAATTCGACGTCATACAGCTAGATTAGACACACAGGAAATTTCCGGAAACGTTCTTTATCGATGTTACTTAAAAATAAACATAAAAGACTGGCGTCAGGTCTGTATTGCACGATAATCGCCCTGCACGCACGTTACAATCTCATATCGTAATAAAGCCCCGACTGCACCCCTACACAGAGTCCCGGGCGCTCTGTGCCTTACCTCCAGGGGCGCAGCTTCCCGACCTAGTTTCAGATCTACAGCTGTAGTATCCTGCTATAACAACTAGAACAAAAAATATTTAAAAATAAAAACAACATCAAAAGGAAGCCTGAAAAGCTTGTGTTTTAATTTTCCTTCCCATGATGCTCTGCTCTCACACCCTGATGCCTCCGCGCCCGATCAGCTGCACCGTATCGTCGTCCTCGTCATCCTCATCGTCCTCCGTTTCCTCCGTGTCCTCCTCAGTTCCCTCCATGGGGGAGTAGTAACCATCGTGTCCTAGCAACGGCGAGTCATGCTGTGGCAGGCACTGAGCTGAGGTCATCACCGTGGCAACCGTGGCTTCATAGGTGCCCGAGGATGGAGAAGATGGGTGGAGCAAAGGTGTGCGCTCAGAATGCTCCTCGCCTGAAACCACGCCCTCTGCATCATCACCTGTAAGAGGCCCCGCCTCCTCCTCCGAGTCAGATGAGTCAGAAGACTCAGGGTTGGTGCGTGTGACACGCTGCTTGCACACGGGACATGTTTTCTTGGTCTGTGTGAGCCACGGGTCCACACAGCGGCTGTGATAGGCTGAGAACCACCACACACACACACACACACACACACACACACACACACAGAGTGGTGTGACAGAAAACATACACCTCAGTTACAAATCAGTCATGTGACCAAAAACAACACAGACAAAATATTTAGTTTTCCTTTGAAATTAATCTCTTTTTCAAACACACACACATACACACACACACACACACACACACACACACATGTAAGCAGTGAGCTGCCACACACATTGGGGGAGCCCGGCGAGCTCGCTCCCCACTACTAGATATTTTTCCTTTAGGTCCCAAAGCTGCTTCTCTTACCATTAGGCTACAGCTGCCCCCAATTTCAAAGTTAACCGAAGCTCTTGACCATCCGAATAATAACTAATGTAAACAAAATGACTTTATGATTAATAAACATTTTTCTCACACCAAAAATATCTGAATCAATATAAGAGTTAGTCAAGAATGTAAAGATTTTTCTGCCGGAACTGCAGATGAATGGTCAGAAGAGGCGGTTGTGGGAGTAATCTATTCTCCTGCTGTTCCGAACCAACTAAAAATCAATTTCAATTTTTTTTCTGTTCAGTGACCAATTGCTCATAATTTTGCACATCGAACAGACTGTGAAGCCATATACACAGTCAACACATCCATCTGTAAACAAACTGCATTATGTACACAGAAGAGGATTATGTAATAGATGTTTACCAATGGATATGTAGTTAGTCATTGTGTGTGTTTTATTGCCTTGCTGTCAGTGTCAATACTTCTGCTTGTCTCTGTGCTTTCATTTAAGCTAATTAAAATTTTGTGCTCTCATAGATTCATCTGAGTCAGCCGAAAGAGAGATTGCTTTCTTCTTTCCAGAGTTCAGCGTTCATCGCTGGCTTGAGACAGAAGAGCCGTGCTTTAGAGCAGGCCATGTTGAATACAACAAGCAGAGACAAATCCACACTGCACTAAAACACATGTAATCATTCTACTGCCTTATCCAGAAACAGTTGTAATGTATATAAAGCCCTGTTCATTCTGAATAATGTGCCACTTTTTTTGTATTTAAACATGAGATTCTGACAACTGGCTGTGTCTCCTGTGCAGATTTATAGAATCTTCATTAAAAAATAAATTCAGCTTTGTAAATTATTGTGTTGCATCTTTTACACTTTGAATTACTACTTTTATTATTGAACACATGGGCTTTCTTGTCATTGTTTTTTTCTACACCAATCAAAATATTCATCAAATCAATGAAAAATTCCCATCAGTGTCTCATGTTAACCTAAAAAATCTAGAACACCCCCAGCAGTTATATTCCTCGGTGCACTAGACTGGCCCTCACAAGGTTACAGTGACCTTGAACTTTGACCTATGACATTAAAAATCTAATCAGTTCATTTTTGATTCAAAGTGGAAGTTTGTGCAAAGTTTGAAAAAAAATTCCTCAAGGTGTTCTTGTGATATCGCACTCACAACAACGGCCCGGATGGACAGACATTAACATCTTAAACACAAGGTTTGGATCATGCATTTCATTTAGAACATACATATCGTAGTTTTATTAACATCATAAAGCCAACTGAAGTATTGGTCACCAAATAAAAAAGCCTTGATGAAAGTAGCAGTGGACAGAAATACTGTACTGTATTATATACTGTATTAGTACTATTCTGGTTATTTTATTTGTTCATCTTCAGGGACAAATGTTTCTGGTCAGAGTCACAGGAATTTGCCACTGAAGGTGGAGGAAGGAAGTGCTGCTCACTTCCTTACTGCCATGCCTTTTCCCTGCCAGTTTGGGAAACAAACTGAACCAGCTACCTTTCGGTTCCAAACCCGCTTCTCTAACCATTAGGCCACGGCTGCCTTGGAACAAGGCATGAGAATTCACCCATGATGCTGGTCTATCACAGGGCACGATTTTCACCTAACCCGAGTTCAGGACAGAACCACTGAGCAGTGAGGTAGCAGTGATACCCACTATGCAACCATACAGCCCAGTTATTATATTAATTTTCGAAATATTCTCGAATAAATGACATTTATTTCACTAGCAATATGATAAAATTAGTCAGCCGACCTTTAAAAGGCACTCTTGATTACAGGATAATTACATACAATCAGTGTGCTGCCTACATAAAACAGAAGTAGTTATGTGTTTTCAGTTACAGTTGTATATAAATAGTTTTATATGTCTGCCATTTGCCTTGATTGTCATAAATCTACCCTTGTTTTCCCCAGAATACCATTTCAAATACCCAATGTTGCCCCTATTGCAATGAAAACATGGCAATGGAGAATGATCAATAAAAGTGAACCACTAGTATAAATGAATTAAATGTGATTTTGTCACACAACTACATACTGTGCTAAATCCTATCAGATTGAGACCACATTTACAGACCTGCACTTTTGACCGAAGTCAAACCTCCATTTTGATTCCATGCTGCTTTCTGTTCATCACAGTTTTTATAAGACTGACGATCCATATGTCTCCTTATGTTAGCTCCTATGCTGAGTTCTTGTCTCACTTCAGAACGGAGTCAGCTTCTGCTTCCTTTAAACAATCCCGAGGTTTCATCACCTCAAAGGTAGTGTGAGACTTTTCTTTGATCTTTCCACTCTTGTCCACTTGACGGATGCTCTGAGTTACAGTGATAGTCACCTGCTTGGTAGACATTCTGTTGTCTTGCCACTTGGTTTGCAAAAAAGACAAACAAGGGAATGTGATTATTGATCAGAAAATGTTTGTAAAATACAGTTTTTTTGCCCATAATTTGCCCATTTTCGCATTGTTATGTTTTATTCAATTCTGCTCGGTTTAGGTGATATGAAAATATGATAAACCACAGCTGTGACAAGATATTTTCTGAACTACTTTACCATTTAACGGGAAGGCTGGAACCCATCCTTGCCAATTCTGAGCCCCATGCAGTTTGCCAAACCATCACAGGGCCAACATACACACAGCCATTCACACAGATTCATATCAAGGTCAATTTGGAATACCCAGTAAACCTAGTGTGCATATCTTTGGACTCTCATCACTGACTCATTTGCCAAACCACTAAATACTACCAGGGTCAGAGGGAGGCTAGTGCCTATCCCTGTCGACACTGGGCAAAGGTGGGGTACACCATGAACAGCAAGCCAGCCCATTGCAAAGCAACACTCACACACACCACCATTCACACACTCACACCTAGAGTCATTTTGGAATACCCAGTTAACCATATAATCATGTCTTTGCACTGTGCATATACCAACCAGAGCACCTTGGAGGAAACCCACACAAGCACAAGTAGAACATGCAATTTCACACAGGAACGCCCTCACCAAGCCCAGGACTCAAACCCAGAACCTTCTTGCTGTAAGGTGGATGTACTAACATCTACTCCACCATGCCACCCATAATAACATCTTCAATATTATTATTCTACAATCCTAAGCTCAGTGCTTTGCTATGAATTTATGAAATAGCTGATTACATCTATGTCCAACACAATCTCAAAGCTTTCGTTCCAAAAATAACCAGTATGTTGGCAAACACTGCTTCTTGTATTAGTTTCATGGTATACTGTATATTTACAGTCATATAAAAAAGTTTGGGAGCCCTTCTTAATTTTTTTGGATTCTTGTTTATCACTGGCTGAGCTTCCAAAGTAGCAACTTCCTTTGAATATATGTCATGCGTTATGGAAACAGTATTTCAGCAGTGACATTACGTTTATTGGATTAACAGAAAATATGCAATATGCATCATAACAAAATTAGACAGGTGCATAAATTTGGGCACGCCAACAGAGATATTACATCAACACTTAGTTGAGCCTTCTTTTGCAAACATAGCAGCCTGTAGACACCTCCTATTTTCTTTGATGAGTGTCTGGATTCTGGATGGAGGTATTTTTGACCAATCTTGCATACAAAATCTCTTCAGTTATATTTGATGGCTGCTAAGCATGGACAGACTGCATCACATCATCCCATAGATTTTCGATGATATTCAAGTCAGGGGACTGTGACGGCCATTCCAGAACATTGTACTTCTCCCTCTTTGTAGATTTCAAATTGTATTTTGGGTCATTTTCTGTTTGGAATATCCAACCCCTACATAACGTCAACTCTGTGACTGATGCGTGAAAGTTATCCTGAAGAATTTGTTGATGTTGGGTTGAATTAATCCAACCCTTGACTTTAACAAGGGCCCCAGTCACTGATCAAGCCATACAGCCCCACAGCATGATGGAACCTCCACCGAATTTTACAGTAGGTAGCTACAGTGTTGCTTTTGAAATCCGGTGTTCTTCTTCTACCATTCAAAGCTCTTTTTTTTATCACCAAATAACTCAATTTCTGTCTCATTAGTCCAAAGCACTTTGTTCCAAAATGAATCTGGCTTGTCTAAATGAACTTTCGCATACGACAAGCGACTCTGTTTGTGGTGTGAGTGCAGAAAGGGTTTCTTTCTCATCACCCTGCCATATAGACGGTTTTTGTTCAAATTGCACTGATTTGTAGAATCTGCAGCAAGCTGTTCTTGCAGGTCTTTGGAGGTGATCTGTGGGTTGTCTGTAACCATTCTCACAATCCTCCGCATGTGACGCTCCTGTATATTTCATAGCCTGCCAGACCTGGTTTAGCAGCAAGAGTGTCTGTGGCCTTCCATTTCATGATTACATTCCTTACAGTTGAAACTGATAGTTTAAACCTCTGAGCTAGCTTTTTGTAGAATTCCCCTTAACCACGATACTAAACAATTGTTTGCAGATGATTTTTTTTTTTGAGAGTTGCTTTAAGGACCCCATGCTGTCACTCTTCAGAGGAGAGTCAAAGAGAAGCACCAATTGGCCACCTGAAATACCTTTGGTCTTGATTGGACACATTTGTCTATGAAGTTCAAGGCTTAATGAGCTAATCCAACCAATTTGGTGTTGCAAGTAACCAGTATTAAGCAGTTAAATGTATTCAAATTAGTAAAAATACAAGGGTACCCATATTTTTGAACAGCCATTTTTTCACATTTGACTTAATTTCATACCATAAATACTGCTTCAATAAAAATCTTTGTTTGGAAAACACTCCAGTACTCAAATGTTCCTAACAATTGAAAGACATACCACCGTTATCTTTTGAAAGTAGAGTAAATTATTATGCAGGCTGAGAGGGGTTCCCAAACTTTTTCATCAGACTGTATAATGAAACAAGTACGAAGAGAATTCTCTGATTTGTAATGGATTTGTTGAATGAAAAGATTAAACTTACAATTTCTTCAGTGCGAACAACACTTTTCCTCTGTACCATGGTACCTGGCGAGGCTGGATGCCTCTCCTGTTCTTGTGAGGCCACTATAGAGTGAGGCCCACCACCTTTTATATCATTAAGACTAGCCTCAGACATGGCAGAACACACCTTCAGGTACGCCTGGGCAGGAGCTGGCAGACCATCATCGAAGATATCTGTCAGTACAAATAGAAAGGATCCAAAAATAAGCCTGGACACTGTGACTCAATTCTTTTGCACTCATTAGAGCCAGGATCTGTACAAAGGTATTGGGTAGGTCGAGGTTTGAGCTAGATATACAGTATGATTAAAGTAGAAGGTAGATTTCAGATTCTTATACTTGAATCTGAAAGATACCACTGCACTCTAAATTCTTATATACAACTATTTATTGTTATGGAAGGAAAACCAAAGAGCTACATAACATAATTTTTTTTATGTATTGGATAAAAATAAGAGTTGTATAGAATTAATGGATATTCAAGCCAAATATTTTTTTTCTGACACATCTACATAGGTAGCTCATACAAAATAATCCTTGGCACCATTCAAATTATTATTTTTTTTTACCACTGAAATAATGTAACCATAGATGTTATTGAGTAAAGCAAATCTCATTCACATCTAGTAAGCTGCAGAAGGAATGGAGCTATCTCCATGACAACTGAAGCTGAATGTACTGGTGTTTTGTCAGTATTCTCCTAAAGGCCAGTCTTGGTGAAACAGTACTGTTGATTATTTCTGGAAAAAAAACTTTAACAAGCTACATCATTGTGTGCCATGTTTTCTCACCAGAGTCGGGAGCTTTCTCCGTTGCAAACACAACCTCAGAGGAGGTCTCGGAGGGCATGCTGTGGATCGAAGATAGTGGGATGTCTGTATCTGTGCTGGTTAGCCAAGTAGATTCTGTCTCTTTGGTCCAGCTTTCCATATACCGTGGTTCCAAAGCATCTGTCCTAGAGCCACCACAACCCATGATTCTTCCAGAGATTGCGGATACACCAGAACTCACCAGAACGCACATACACTAGCTTTTTATTATTTCATCTTGATGGTTTATGTGCATTCAGTAAGACTCATGAAGGTGAAAGTACAGGCATGGTTTATATGGAAATAATTTTACTATAGAAGATCTTGTGAGACAATGTTGGAGTGACTCTGTGATCTGAGGTCTTGGGTGATATTGATTTGTTGCTTTCCATTGAAAAAACTGCAAGTCAACTTACACACTGAACCGCATGCTGTTTCTGTAGGAGACACAAAACAAAATGTTCTTATGTGGAGGCGTTAAGTAGCCTGATATTAATTTAGTATATTATAATAAAATATGCCCTACTATGGTCTGGCAAGCTGTTCAGGGGGTTCTCTGCTTTTGCCCAGTGTAGGAGTAATAGGTTAAAGCGGTTTGACAAATTAAAGAATGCATAATAAAATACTTAATGCAGGTCGAGCCTTGAAGGTCCATATCAGTAGAAATGTTTAAACTATTAAAAGATTAATGATAATTAACAGGTTATACCAAGGGTCAACATAAACACTGGAGTATTCCAAGTGGATTATGAATGGATGAAAACAATGGCCACTTATGGGTTGTCATGGTCACTTGGAGCAGCCATTGTCGTCATTTTCACGCTTTAAAATGCAAAATTAATTTTTTGGGGCACACACATTGCTATTGTAGGCAAAGAGAACCAAAAAAAACCCAAAACATTCCGACAAGCATACTGAGGTAAAAGTATGGCTAATAAACAGAAACACTGAAAATACCAATTCTTCAGACAAATCGAAAGGTGTCACAAATGTTATTTTTTTTACTTTGGCACAGCATGAATGAACTTCAAACCATATGGAATAGATTAGTGAGTGAAGAAATAAAAGATACAGAAGTGTGCAGTGATGATTATACACTTAACAAAATGAAGATAAATTTGAAACCAATACTATTCGAGTATTTATTTCATGTAATATTGGATCATATTAATAAGAATAAGTAAACAAACACAATAAATAGTAATAGCAAAAAAAACAGTCTCTTTTGTGATGGAAAAAAAAGTCAAGCTTTAGTGTGGCCACCCCTTACTTTGATTACAGCATTTAACCTTTAACTATTTATTCACTCACTAAACCATTCCGTATGGCCCTTTACTTTGAAAAACATTTTTTGGCTGGACGTAAAGCAATTATTCACTGTATAGTGCTTTGCTCTTCTCAAAGAACAGAGTGTGCGAGGTTTGCATGTCCTTTCCATGCTTGCGTAAGTTTCCTCCGGGTACTCTGTTTTTTTCCCACTGTCCATAGACAAGCAGATTAGATTAATTAGCTGTTTCAAACTGTCCATAAATGTGAGTGTAAATGTTTTTGTGTTTGTTTCACTGTGATGGTCTGACAACCAGGTGTTCAGGGTGTACCCCGCCTTCACCCAGTGTCAGCTGAGAGAGGCACCAGCCTCCCTGCGACCATAACAGTAGGATTAATCCGTTTGGCAAATGACTGAGTGAGAGTGAGTGTTTGAGGAATATCTGTAACCCTGAAAGCTCTGTAAGATGTTGGCTTTAGTGGCTGAAGTGGAAGATCATTACATCAGCGCATGGCTGAAATTTAGACTAAATCCTATTTACATTGTGTAACCACTTATAATAAAGATTTATTAAAAAAAACAAAAAACCCCAAACCCCAACCCCCCCGAGTCACAGAAACATTAGCAGTAAGGTAAAGGTTTGAAAAGAAATTCACTGGAGTGAGCTCGAGCTCTAATCATTCACAGACTGGTCTTATTTCGCCGTCGCTGTTATTGAAAGCGCGCCTCAGTGCGCATGCTCACACCGCAATTACCTTAGGAGAGAGCATTCGGCTTTTTTATAACAGTGAAATATATACTACAATCCGTAAAGAAATATATAGTTAAAAGTATACTGTATTTCACTGTCAAATCTCGAATAACGTAGAGGGTCTACCCCCCTTTCCCCCATCTTGGAAAGACCCATAGCCTTCAAATTTCTAAGGATAAACACTCACCTCAGTTTCTGGACACCACATTTTAGTTACTGCCCTGCCAGATGTGGATTACAGATGTTATTTCCTCCCCCAAAAGAAATGTGATGCCCTTTTTTCAGCCCCCGCGCGCGCGCGTACATGTGTGTGATCATGTAGACTAGAGAGGTCCATCTCCAGGCTGTGCGCGCGCGCGCGTGCGTGTGTGTTGCGCTAAACATCCAAGGGAGTGTAAGTGTCTGTGTGTCTGTGTGTGATCTTGTGCAGAGTAACCAGGTATCGGTTATATGTTGTGGACAGCGATGATACAGAGCTCTCATCCCTAAAATAAAACTGCCCTCCTGGAATTGGTTCAGCTGATACATTGTTCATTCATTCATTCATTCATTCATTCATTCATTCATTCACTCATTTTATCCATCAATTTATTGATTCATTGATTAATTAATTAATTAATTAATTAATTAATTAATTCATTCATTCATTCATTCATTCATTCATTCATTCAACAATTCATTCATTCTTCCATCTCTCCATCAATACATTATTTCATTCCTTCATTCATTCATGCATTTATCCATACATCCATTTATTCATTCATTCATTCACCCAACCATTCATTCATTCATTCATTCATTCATTCATTCATTCATTCATTCATCCATCCATCCATCTATCCATCCATCCATCCATCCATCCATCCATCCATCCATCCATCCATTCATCCATCTATTCATCTACACATTCATTAATTCCTTCATTCATCCATGCATTCATCCATACATTCATCCATACATTTATTCATCCATCCATCCATCCATCCATCCATCCATTCATTCATTCATTCATTCATTCATTCATTCATTCATACATTCATCCATCTAGCAATCTTTTCATTCATCTTCCGAACCACAATTTGCTAAGACCCTATCTTAGCTGACTCTGGGAAAAAGAGGGTTACAGCCTGAACAGCTCACCCATCCAGGGCCAATACACCCACACACACAACCATTCACATTAGGGAGACACGTAAACTAGGCTCTCGGCTGAAATTCTAACCCAGAACTCACTTGATAGTAAGCTGCAGGGCTAACTACTTAGCCGCTGTGCTACCTGCCTCGATATGCTGTTTTATATTTATAAAAGTCCATTCAGAATCCAAAATTATACCTCATAAGTATACAATTAAAAAAACAAGAAAAAAGAACACATTGGTAAAGTGCTTCATTTAAGCTTTGTGAGATTTCAAAAAAATATGTTCAGATGATGGGTTTCCTCCGGGTACTCCGGTTTCCTCCCACAGTCCAAAAACATGCACAGTAGGCTAATTGGCTGTTCCAAAT
>JBCNYG010000005.1:11206476-11217626 GCA_039654305.1 Porochilus rendahli | reverse complement strand
GGCCCTGCGATGGCCTGGCGAGCTGTCCAGGGTGTACCCCGCCCTCGCCCGGAGTCGGCTGAGATGGCCGCCAGCCTGTATTTGTCATCCATTTGACAGTTTCCTTGTGACTTTTACATCTATGGCATTTGGCAGATGCTCTTTTCCAGAGTGACTTACATTCCTATTTCATTTATAACGGAGCAGTCGAGACTTAATGGCCCAACCATGGCAGCTTTTTGGTACTGGGGCTTGAAACAACCTTCTGATCAGTAACTCAGAGCCTTAACCACTGAGCCATCACTATCTATCAGCTATAATAGAGTTTATGTTACTGTCACAAATTCACTAAAGTTATTCATAATAAATCTAAGACCTCGGGAGGAAAAAAATCTCATAATTATTACACAATAATTTTGTTGTTTTAATTAAATAAGACCTTGATGTATAAATGAAATCCCATATGTAGTGGAATTTATTGAAATCACATTTATTTGAATTCAATTTATGTTAAAAATATAAATAATAATAATGATGATTCCTCCCCGAAACACTAGGTGGCGATAAACAGTTCATGGTCTGGAGTTTCAGATTCATAAGGCACTGAATGTACACGTAATTCAAATCAGGCGATATTAGAAGCAAGTCTACTACGTAGTGTATATATGCGCCATGTTTGCACTGCGGTTGTAGTGCAATTATGTAGGGATCAGGAACCTATTTGAAAAGGAGCCGTTGGTGGTCACTGTTGAGTTAAGATGGCGGCGTGTGCGACAGCAAACCGGCGCGGGGAGCTTCTGTATTCTGCTCAAAATGATTTAATGCCAAATTGGCAAAGCCAGGAAGTTAGCACAGGGGTGAGATGATAAAAATAATGTTTAATTGTTCCTAATAAAAATGCCAAAACATTCGGCAGGCGGTAGTTTTTTTTATTCACCGGTTGTTTAGTATGAGACGGCAGATTTTTGCTAACGCGTTAGCTTCCAAACAACAGACCTCGGTTTAGATCTTTATAGGTTATTCAACACACACCCACACCGTTATCAGATTTATCTGTCTCGTTCAGTTTAATAATAGTAATTTCGTGTTTTGAATCCAGTTAACACAAATTAAAGAGCTTACTCCTAATCTGAGCTACTTAGCAAAACTAATTATCTGGCATCGATTTAACTCATTTTATTATTATAATAACAATACTAATACTAATAATAATAAGTTACATTTAAAACATGTATCAGAAACTCTATGGTCTTTGTTAAAACCTTGTTGTGGTAATCCGTAGTTTTCTGGTTTAACAATAACAGTAAGTTAAAAACCCTGGTGGAAGTCAGTAATGTATCGATGGAAAGAGTCGACTCTTTGAATCTGCAATTCTAACTGAACAGGAGAAACAGTCGTCTCATACACGAGTAATTTTTTCAGAGTAGAAATATGTAACGCCGTTAGTCTTTCAGACTGATTAATTCAAAATGTTTTCACTGGAAATGTTTGAACATGATGAGATTATGATGATTCATTATTTTTGGCTCTTAAGTGTCGTTTGATATAAATGTTTCATGCTAATGAAAGAGATGTGTTCAAAGAATCGGTTCCAATTTGTGAGTTAAATCACTTGATCCGACTCAGTGAATGAACACGAAAAAAAGAATGAAAAAAAAACCCAACATTGTTCATTATTCAGTGTTCCTTTTCATTTCAGACCACCATCATGGCGGTGGAGTTTGATGGCGGTGTGGTGATCGGAGCGGACTCTCGAACGACCACTGGGTATGAAACGTCTGTGTTTTAAAGAAAATAAATAAACGTGTAGTCTGGAAGCAGGTTGTGTATTAAAATGTAAGTATCTAATTTCTGGAGTATGTTGTTTCTGTGTGTGTGTGTGTGCTACAGAGCCTACATTGCTAACAGGGTGACCGATAAACTCACCCCGATTCACGACCGTATTTTCTGCTGTCGCTCCGGATCTGCAGCCGACACTCAGGCCATTGCTGACGCTGTCAGCTACCAGCTTAGCTTCCACAGGTAGCGCCACGGCTATTTATGAGCTTCACCCCTTTTTTATCCGTTCAGAGCAACTTCAAAAAGTCTCTGGTTAAATAAGTCCATGATAAAGTGCTTCAGTCAAATGCTGTGGAATTTTTCTGTCTTTGTAGTAAACCGCCTGTTCGGCGGCCGTCTTGTCGAAGTAACTTATAGATTCATATTTAATACCAACATGCCACCTGCGTCTGTGTTTCAGTATCGAGTTGGACGAGGCCCCTCTGGTGCAGACGGCCGCTAACTTGTTCAAGCACATGTGCTACAGGTACAGAGAGGAGCTGATGGCTGGGATCATCGTAGCTGGGTGGGACAAACGGAGAGGAGGACAGGTGAGGCTCTGGATTGTGTCACCGATCTGATAGTGACGAGGGTTTCTATCCCTGTCTCTTCTCTCATCCCGTGTGTCTGTGTTCCGGCGGTTTAGGTATACACTGTACCCATGGGGGGGATGTTAGTGCGGCAGCCTGTCTCTGTGGGCGGATCTGGTAGCTCGTACATCTACGGCTTTGTTGACTCCAACTACAGGAGCGGGATGACCAAAGAGGAGTGTTTACGCTTCACTGCTGAGGGTGAGTGAACAATGAGACTGAGGCTAGTACAGGAAACTTGGCCTACACGTGAGGGCGCTCTGAATCTTACTTACCAGTGCTTTAATGGTTTCTCAGAAGCATTAATTGCAGTAAGTGTGATTTCCTGTAAATAGTGACACTTTGTCTTCTCTTTTTCAGCTCTGGCTCTTGCTATGGAAAGGGATGGGTCCTCTGGGGGCGTGGTCAGGCTGGCGGCCATTACAGAGGCCGGACTTGAGCGCAGTGTCATTCTGGGGAATCAGTTGCCCAAATTTTCTAGTGCTTAAAATCAGTTCTTGTGGTTTATATTAGTAACAGTTTTACCTGTAACTCGTAACTCTGAATTTCTGTATTGTTCAAATTTCAGAACACACACAGTGTTTATACCTCATCCTAACACACACACACACACACACACCCCCGACTGAACACTATCCTTTTTTGTTGATACTGAATAAAAGACAGGATCTGGAAGTCACTGGTGGTTTTAAATCTTATTAAGGATAAAAGAGGACACAAACACTGTGTCAGTAACATACGAGTCCTTTAATTGTCAAACGTTCATGTTGCATATCATCGTCACAAGATCTTGCATGCGGCGGAAAAGCCACAGGTTAAAAACCTTCTCTAAAATAGAGTTAAATAAAAGGGATTGTTATAAATCATCAAACACAAAAACACTAAGGGAAGAAAGTTTTAACTAAAAGAAATGCACGAGAGGAGGACAGAAAAAAAAGGCAGAGAATGTAGTTAAAGAGCAAAGGGGCGGGGCCTCCACAATGCCGTGGAAACGCCGGCACTTTGAACAGACGGCTTCTGCCCTCACCACATCTTTGGTAAGTTTTTCTTTTTCCTCCGCAGAAACAATCCAGAGTGAATTTTGTGGCAAAGTGGGTGGGGCCAGGAAGAAGCCACACCTAGTGAGCAAACAGTTCTTTGCGTTGAATAATCATTGTGGGCGATGTGCCAAACCATGTACTTTTAGCATCAGAGTAGTGATTTACAAATAGTGGAAATGGGTGGAGCCCATTTATCATTAATACATCAGGCCCCTCCCCAAAAAGGTTATTTTGTAGTGTAAGAATAGTGATTGGAGACAGCCTTGCTGGATGGGCGTGGCCTAAGACATTTAATCTTTCAGACATTTAATTACTTCCTGAAACAATTCAGGTGAAAACAACTGAAATTTAAAGAATTCAGTAAAAATGTTGGGGTTTTTTTTTCTGGCACAAAACTCACTCCATCGTATAAGGTAGAACTTTTTCATCATGTGCAGCAGCTGTTTCCCAAATATACAAAATCCCAATAAGAGTCCCAAAAAACCTCCCCGTGCCACAAGGCGCACTCCTCCCGTGTCGTGTCGTTCTCTCCCATGCAGCTTACCGTCAATTTCACACCATGTTTATAATACGCACACACGATCGATACACAGGTCATAAAGATGGTGTATAAAAATGTAAAGGATTGTAAGGCACTGAAGTCTGAAGCGTGATTCTCATGTTTAAAAAAAAAACAAAACAAAAAAACATTCAGAAGCAGTTTGCGTGTAAAATCTACCGTCATTGCACTGATCCGTAAACCGCTTCAAGCTCACGGGATGAAGTGTGTAGTGTTTTCCCCAGAGTAAATATTAAAATTAATTAGTAATAAAAACAAACCGTAATCAATAATCGCTTCCAGCATTTGTGTTTTTTTTGTCCTTTAAGAACAAACGAAAACAAAAGTCGATGACGTCGCCACTGCAAAAACGCTCACAAACCAACACACAAAGCTCACAAATCACATTCCACGTCAAAACCCAACGCCAAACTTTCTTCATTCCAACATCGCTGATTCCTCCACATCACTTCCTGTTCCACCAATCAGTTCTCCATAGGGCTACTGATGTCATGTTGAATGGGCGTGGCAATCATGGAATCGGGACTTTCTGCAGACCAGTTCTGGATCTTCTCGAATGGTGCGGGTTGGGACTGGAGCCGTGGGGGAAGGTAGTAGTACTGGTTCTGGTGTTTCTGGAATCCTTGCCTGCTCTGCTGGTTCTGGTTCTGCTGGGCTCCGTCCGAAACTGGGCCCGAGTTTGGGTAGTACCAAGTGTACTTCGCCCGTGGGTAGGACCCCGCGCTGCCATCTTTGCGCTCTCCATTATGCTCGTGTTGGTTCTGAACGAATCCGTCGAACGGGTTTCGACCCCGGTTGCGAGATCGATTCCGGTTACCACGCCCTCTGTTTCCATGGTTACGCCGCTGCCCCTGTCCTTTATTTGGAGAAGGCGGGGACTGGAAAGTATGCACAGAAGAGGAAGTGGAATCCTTTCCTTCCTGTGTGTCCGGTTCTCTCTGGTTAGCAGGAGGTCCCCAGTGGAAACCGCGGTGCTGAGGATTTCCCTTAAAAGGAAACTGTAACTTCCTCTCTAAAGGCGGCAGGAAGCGTCCCGTCCCAGGTAGAAACGGTCCGTTCGGGACACGGGCGGTCTGAGGCGTGGAGAAAGTGTTTGGGACGCGCCCTGATCCCTCACAGCCACCACCGCTACTGAAGGGATTAGTCTGAGGGCGCCCTGTTTGTGGGTTGGGGGTAGCGCCGTTGTCACGACGACGCTTGACGTCTTGATATCTATCAGGATACTGCCACCTGTGGCGTCCTCGGCGATACCCTCCGTCCTCTTCGCTGTGCCATATGCCCTGTTCCGTCCCCTCTTCAGGTCTAGCTCCGCCCGTATCCGTCACGGAATCTTCATCTCCCTAAGAGGAACAATATCACCATGACGACAGGTTTCTAAACTAGAATAACTTAAATATACACAAACACTTTAAATCTCACGCACAACACACAGGACTCAATCTGATTGGCCAACGTTAATTTTTATGCTAATTGAAGCATTCTGATTGGTTCAGTCAGCGTTAATAAACGGGTTATAACTGTAGAAGAGAGAGAGAAGAGTGATGGAGCGTTTCTGAGCTGTAAGGATGAAATGACGGTTGTTGATAAACGAGTGTTAATAAATGTGCGTGTGTACAGTTTAAAGGAGGACAGGAAGTACCTGCAGCTCTACAGGAAACACGCTCTCCATCTTGATCATTCTGTCCCTGAGGGCTTTGATCTCTTCGTCCTTCATGTTGTTCTGTAGCTTCACCTCCTGCAGGATGTCCGTCAGCTTATCGATGTGCGCTTTCAGATCTCCCATGTCTGTCTTCCTGCCCTCCGGTCCCCTACCCCTCTCCTTCTCTCTGTCCCTCCCTCCGGACGGTCTCTCCTCCGTCTCGGCCTCGTCCTCTCCGATGCCCACTGTGTTCCACACCTCCCTCGCCACACTCCTCCAGCTCTCTCGCTCCTGAGGGTCTCTCTGTCCGTACGTCCTGCACAGTTCCTTCATGCGCACGATGGACAGAGCCTCAATCTCCTGGCGGGTGTGGCGGAAGTCTCCCAGGGCCACCTGAGGGGATCGAAAGAACAGAAATATTTGAAAATGGTGCTGTATTTAAATGCTATATTGTGGAAGAACCCAAAATTTAACTGATTAAAATACGTTATTATTAATGATGGATTATTCTTTTCATACACGTAAAACTGAACGAGTGTGTGTGTGTGTGTGTGAGAGAGAGAATTCTCGCTGCTCACCTCGTAGCAGATCTCTTTAACAGCCTGCGTGCGCAGCTCCTCCACACTCGGGTGCTGTTTAGTTTCGAGGCTGGCGGGAAGACGGCGTCGCTGAGGGATCTGATACACACGCAGAGGCTCGCGGCGTTTCCCGCTGCTCGGCAAACCGCACTTTTTCACTATGGACTGCACCTGAGCACACGCCACACTCTGTACTTCATTACTGAGTAAACAGTTCAGTGAAAAGTTTTCCTTCACGCAGCTCTCCGTCTGACCTCAAGGACAAAATCTCAGGAGACTTCGAGACGAGACAGACACGCTCTCGCTTCAGAGAGAACTGGGAAAATACTAATGATTGGAACATCAAACCTACATCACACCGATGACTGACTGCAGCGCCCCTCTCACGTGTCCTGTGTTATTCAGGTTTTATTTCAAATGAGACGTTCGGAATTATAAAGTTTCATTCCGCACAAAGAATATCATCTGGGAAAATATGTAATGTTCACTTTAAATACAACCTTCACAACAAGAGACATGGCTGCGGTGGGCGTGTCCCACGTTCCAGTGTCTCAGCACAGAGTTCAGTTCAGAATGAACAAGAGGAAGTGTGTGTGTGTGTGAGAGAGAGAGAGAGAGAGAGAGAGAGAGAGAGAGAGACCTTGTTGGCAGGTAGTTTCTCTCTGAGAGATGAGATAAGCCTCCAACTCTCTTCACAGGATCGTTTATCCGAGTCATCACCACTGTCTGAGTCTGCATACTACACACACACACACACACACACACACACACACACACACACACACACACACACACACACACACAAAATAGTCATTCCTAAAACTATACTGTAACTGTACATGTAAGGTTTAATGAATTAAACAGAAAAATGAGAGAAAGACATGCTGACAGAACTAGAGAGGGGGGATGGGGGGATGGAGAGAGAGCGAGAGAGAGAGAGAGAGCACAGGAACAAATGTTGAGTGACACACAGGGTAAGTCTGAACTCAAACGAAGGACGCAAGAGACAAAGGCTGCAAATGTGACTGACGGGGGTGGGGGGTGGGGGGGTGGGTCAAGGTCAGAGATGTATTCACACTTTCTTTACATCAAGTCTGATTTACACACTCTCGAGGATATGAATGTGTGTGTGTGTGTGTGTGTGTCCATCTCACCAGTCTTTGCTGTTCCAGCAGTTGGTCAGCCTCCTCCTTCTCTTTACGGTACTGATTCTCCAAATCTTGCAGCCTGAGCAACATAAACAGTGTGTGTGTGAAATTGTGTGTTTTTCATGTAATCAGTTTACACTCGTGTGTCTCTTTTCACCTCCACTTTCATCTCAATTCCCCTCGCTCTCTTACTTTCAGTTCTTATTATTTCTTCTTCATTCTCAGTCTCTCGCTCCAGTCCCACCCCCTCCTGTCCTCTCTCACCTTCTCTCCATCTCCTGTTTGATATCGATTCCCTGTTTCTCCAGCAGCTCTTTCTGTGCGTAGCTCCAGTCCACCGGCTCCCCCTGCTGGTCCTGAGTGCGCTCTCTTTCCAAACGAGCCTGCTCGGGATGGTTAAAACGAAACACGTGGTTCTTCCCCATCACGATTCGGTTCCCTAATACACACAGAGAGAGAGAGAGAGAGAGAGAGAGAGAGAGAGACTCTGACAGTTCATGCTTTGTGAATACAGTATACATTACATTTGCACAGTATGAACTCACAGTCAGGTCTAGTTTTCTAAACAAGTAAGAAACAGAAACTAATAGAACCTTGCTTGAGTACCACTCCTTCTGTGATTTCTTTTCCGTTGACATACGTTTCTGCCCCAGGTAACGGCTCCAATGTCACAACAACTAGAGAAAAAGCACCAGGAGAAGCATACCAAACATTTTTGCAGCAAAACTCAATAAAACTAGGAGGGAGCGCTGTGATCATACATCATATCAAACTTAATTACAGTCTTCACTTACCTTCCCCATTTTCTTCTACATCACTGCAGAATACACAGTGCAGCTCCTTTATAAACTGACCGCTCAGACGAATATCTACATCCTCCTGTCCAACCCTACAACACACACACACACACACACACACACACACACATTTCAAAATCAACATGCATTTGAAAATGAGCACAGTTCCACAGACTCCTAAACAAGGGGTGGAGCCCACCTCTGACATGTTGTTTTGTTTTTTTTAATTAAAATAAACTTCACACTGTAAAGAAGTACCAAACAGATGACTCTACATCAGCACGGCCTTGAACGGTTCAGGATGGTTTTAACCAGTAGGTGGTGCTTTCACTCTTTTTTCCAACCCATTAAATTAAATGTGAGTCAATATTACCAGCAACGTAAACATGTCACGTCACAGTTCAGCCACATCATTTAGTTGATGGCTCAAAAACACGTTTCCCTTCACTATGTCGTATGATGTCATTAATCTCATGTAACTATTATTAATAATTACTGATAGTTTTTTAAACCGTTCTTAATGTAAAATACAAGATGATGGTTTTTACAAACAAGATTCTGTACTCTGGAGTCTATAAAATACCATAATGCCCTCCTGGGGAACGAGAGAACACATACCTGGTAATTCCATCTTTAATGTAATACAGCAGACATTCTGACATCAAAGGATCTTCATTTAAGTTCACTAAATGTGGAGTCTAAAACACACACACACACACACACACACACACACTGTACACGGAAACACTGCATAACGAATAGAATGCACCACTGATGTATGATGTAAAGCTGGACGTTCAGCATTCTCTCAAAGTAAACAAGTACAAAACCCCACAGAAATGATGTAAACACCTCACTGGAGAATAAGAATTAATATTAAATACCGGAATAGTGCGGAAAGAGACTCGGCATATACACGTTAGGGGCATGTCCACGAGTCACGATGAGAGAATCTGGATTTCCTTTTGACGGTAAACATGTTGGCACCCTTAACGATGTTCAAAATGTCACCACTGTGGTTAACGTCGGTGTGTTCAAATCAAGTTTGGGGTTTAAAGCTCAGAGTCTGACCTTTTTAGGTGAGAATACACCCACGGTCCCTCCATCTTCTCTTATGGACACGCCCATCTCTGCTAGTAGGGACTCCCTGTTCACACACACACACACACACACACACACCGTGAATGAGCTGAAGTTCTACACACCTCTCATATTTTTTGTAGCGTGTTTGAAGATAAGTGTGTGTTTTACTGCTACCTCTCTAACCGTATGGCTTCAGTCTTACGCAGTTTTTCTTCCCAGGTCTCATTCAGCTCTGCGATGATCTTTTCTGTCTCCTGACAGACAGAGAGAGAGATAGGGGAGAAGGAATGAAAGAGAATGAATGAGATCAAGAAATGCAGAAAAACACGTGTGTGTGTGTGTGTGTGTGTACTACCTTAAGTCTCTCCGCAGCCTCCTCTTTGCTGATAGATTTTACTGGGCTGGCAGTATTGGGGTCCTCCACTGGTGCCTCATGGATAATCTGGGCACCAGGGCTAAGGGGCTGCTGGGTTACACCTGGACCTCCCAGAACGGACGATCCTATTTATTTTATTATTATTATTATTTTTATTATTATTGTTGTTCACGACTGTAATGAGAAGTGTGTGTGTGTGTGTTACCTGCAACAGGTATGAGGTCACTGAGACCCTGAGCTAGCAGCAGCTCTTTGAGTCGTGACACTTCCTCTTTCAGTTCTCGGACCAGACGAGCATTCGGGTCTTCATTAATAACGGCGTTACAACGGATCTGCTTCGCTCGGTCTGCATACCTGATACACACACATACATTTCAACTCCAACAACTGTAACAACGCGCTTATAAACACACTAATACGCTTTACGGTTCTCTGTTTTAGCTTCAGGAGTGTGAATTAAAAGTGGTGTGTGTGTGTGTGTGTGTGTGTACCTGAGTGTACTGAGGGTTTCCTCATAGTTGATGTCTGCAGGACTCAGAGCAGCAATCATGGCGGTCCGAGAGTTCCCCCCTTTAATAAACAAAAACATTCAAATTTCATCAACTTCATGCAAAATCTCTCTCTCTCTCTCATACTGCCCCCCAACACACACACCCACATACTCACCCAGGTTCTCTCTCAGTAGCCAGGTAAGTACGGAGTCTCTGTAGGGGATGAAGTCTGACTTCCTCTTCTTGGTGCTCTGCTGTTTATCACAGAGGGAAAATTAGAACAGAAACTCTGATAATCATTCTGTGAAATTACGCATTTATTTAATATTGTAATCATTTCCTCAGTGTTTAAATCATATACACTCTTTAACAATCCAGCATCACACAAGCAAAGATAAACAAAGAATTCCATCATTCATGATGCACTGTGTTTATGTACAATCGAACCTGAGGAGTGTGTGTGTGTGTGTGTGTGTGTGAGTGTGAGTGTGTGTGGCTAACCATGTCTGCCAGTGCTGAGATGACCTTGCCCAGTGTGGTAAGGGATTTGTTGATGTTTGCACCTTCCTGTAAACAGACATAAAAAAACTCATCTAATAATAATAATAACAATATTAATAATAATAATAACAACAACAATAATAACAATAATGATAATAATAATAATCATAATAATCATAATAACAACAATAATAATAAAAACAACAACAATAATAATAATAACAATAATAATAATAATGATGATAATAATAATAATAACAATAATAATAACAATAATAATAATAGTAGTAATAATAATTATAATAATAATAATAATAGTAATATTAATAATAGTAATATAATAACATTGATAATAATAACAATAATAGTAATTATAATATCATCAGTGTGAGATGGTTTAAAGCATTTATGTAAATTATGCAAACCTCAACTGATGAAATCATAGTTTATTTTAAATATATCAAGTATTTTATTTGCCCTGCGATGGCCTGGCGAGCTGTCCAGGGTGTACCCCGCCCTCGCCCAGAGTCGGCTGAGCTGGGCGCCAGCCT